>JAJGRX010000729.1:0-26975 GCA_025461125.1 Carex kokanica
GGAGATGTACGCTTTATACAGGTTGTGGGGTCATCTAGACTCATGGGATGGCTTTTGGAGTAATGATTCAATTCCATTGCATCCTCTAAGTAGTACTTGTTCACTAAACTATTTTACTTCTACCATGCCCGAGTCTTGCCCATTTAAGGAAGATGGGGGAGGGTCGCCTTGACTTATATATAATATACTGCAGTTCCCACCTCCGTGTGTATTGCGTGTTTGCTCCAATCCGGGTCAACGAAGTCCACTGCCTCCGACGTGGATGTAGATGTAGACTACATCATCCGAATCCGAACAGCAGATCATCCTGTTGGCTAAGAAGAAAGATCGATACTTGTTGACTCTGTCTCCTTCCTTTGAGAACTTCCCAACTCCTACTGACTTAGATGATTTATAGACTGAAACACCTCATCATTTGTTTCCCGGTGGTTGCCCCTACCTAATGACTTGTTTCCCTTTTCAGGCAGGCTCTCAATCAGATGCAGGACGAAGATCAATGCCCGGCCTAGGCCCTCCGAACACCTCGGTTGTCCGAAGGTTAGGGAATGAGTTCCTCTGCTGGTTTAGGACGAAAGAACATAAACCCCGGCCTCAAAAGGAAAGGCAGGCATGGCCTACAGTAAGAAGGCAAGGTGAAAGACAACCCGGTTGGCCCTTGGAAACCTTACCAGGCAAATAGGAATCAACTCCCCTTCAAGATAGCAGAAGGAGAGAAGCTCCTGCGGTCGCCCGAGCGAAAAGAGGGTTTGGCAGATATAATAAGAAGGCCTAACAGGATAAAGGAATTAAAGCTTTCCGATGCAATATTATACTCGTATTTAAAGGATATGCGATTTGTACTTTTGACGTGCCTATTGATCGGCTTTTCCCTTTGGTGGTTCCATGTACCGGAACAAATACTCGAAAAACCCGCCGCTTTGTGTTCACCGGATCTAGGACAACTTGTTCAAGCCGTTCAAAATACGTATATCACCCTTGTAGTCAGCATCATGTGCCAAGCCCCTGTGAATGTGGAGAGCCACTCAATAAGGCGGTGAAGCACTGAGACAAATGAGAATTTGGATCCAGCAATAATAATAATAAGAAAGTCAAAGCTCTTTCTGTCTTCGTAGCAACAATTGTCCTTAGTCTAGCTTTAGCGTAATCTGTATCTACCAAAGGCTTTCATTGTGACTGGTTGGTCTACGATTAAGAAGGGATCCTTAGCCTTGAATATTGGAATTAGAGTAGGCTAGGCGCACAGACGCATTTGGATTGGTATGAGTAAGACTAGGCCCCACAGGCTTGGATTTGACGAGTAAGATCAAAGGAAGGAAAGAGATTGAAGCGAGAAGAACTACGTACGTCGAACTTCATTCAATAGCCATTGATACATAGGAAAAGAGAATATGCTCTGATCGGACAATTGTACGCAAAAGTCACTAAGAACCTAACAGAACAGACTATTCTACGCACATAGCAGCAAATTATCCGAAAGGTAGGTCAAGAGCTAATATCCGACTTAGGTCTTCCTAACTCTAGGAGCGGGTATTCCCCAGTCGAGACCTTTCGCCCTTCCAACTCTTCTCTAGCTGGCTGGCGAAGCATGAATGAAGCGACGGAAGGTTTACTACGTTTAGCTGCTAACTGCTGTTGCCAATCTACTAGGCCTAAGACAACTTCTTTACTTTTCTCTTTCCCGGAACCATAGCACAACTAAAACAGGTATAGGATACTAGCTCTAAGGGATCCCTCTTGAGCTTCTGTGCTTCGCTTTAGTTGACTATTTTGAGGAGGAAGACAAGTAGTGGACAAAATGAGGGTGCATTGGATCGGGAGTAAGCACTAGTGACTAAGGATTTGAACACGGCGGCGGTTTTTCATAAACCAGTAACTGGGATTCTCTTTCGAGAAGAATCCCAAAGCAAGTGGGAAGAAGGAGTCAAGTCAGCCGAAGGGAAAGGCAGAGCTCCTAGCTACACCTAGAAATAAAAGCGCCTAGCTGGGCTTCGATTCCTAGATAAATGAGCTAATACCTAACAGATAAGAGCTACAACTCCGGGAAAAGAGAGAAGAGTCCGGGCAGGGAAAAGAACTTTCAAGATAGGGGCTCCAAACTTCTATACCAAGGTTGACAAGGTTGGAAAAAGCAAAGCAAAGATGAGAGTTGAGTTAGACAAAAGCGCCGAAGAGGAAAGTAATGATAAGCCTATTCGACTATTCATTTTATCATAAACTCTTTAATAAAAGTAGTACTATTCTTTCCGTAGTACGATAACATTGACACATTAGAGAAAGAAGTAGAATAAAGGAAGAATGTTAGTAAAAGTCAAAGTAAGTTATCCGACATCTTTGCATTGATTGTTATAGGTGTAAGCTCCCTGGCTCTTGGAACTAGGTAAAGTAGGACGAGGGAAAGCAGCAAGAGATATGAGTTCATGGAGTTGCATTGGTTGGGACTAACTAGGTACAGGAGTGAAGTTGATAATAGGGCAGCAAATCGTTCTATACTAGTAAAGAGTGAGTTTATTGAGTTTCTCTTTCAATTCACAAACAAAATCCAATAGGTAGGTATTCGTTAATGTCATTGCTTGGGCATAGATATCAAACAAAGGAGTACGAAACACTTTAATATAGGAACCTGGCATAGGGAGGGCATTTACAGCTCTCATGAACATAGGGACACTAGAGAAAGTAGTACACATAGGACTCGGGGAAGTAGGGTGGTCTGCCTGCCACAACTAGATATGAGAAAAGAAAGGAAAAGATAAGCAAACTAGTGACTGAGGGGAGGAATGCTTATAGGTAGAGCAGGTAAGATACGCAATCGGGAAAGTAAGAACTCGAATAAGAGTTTCTGGAGTTTCACTCACGAGTCAAGAGGTAAGCATGCTTTAAGTGCCGGATTAGTAAGCTACCTTTTCTTTCCAACTAATGGTGCTAGGTCATTTACAGTGGGACTAGAATATGTACTAGTTCTTGGGTAGTAGTTTCAGTTACGGACTAGGTTAGGAAAGAAGTACAGGATAGGGCCTTGATCTCTGCCTGTAACTAGCGCTACCAGCAGCTATGGCGACTGCACCTCCTCGTATTGGTTCGCTGCAGAAGAAGAAACAGATGAGCTTTCGACTTTTCTGGATCCAGAGAGGTTTATTTCCTATTCGTGCTTGGCATATTACTTATTGAAAATGTCCATTTCTAGCTGGGCAAGGACGAACTTTACAGTCGAGCTGTAGCTTTCATCCTTCCTCTTTCTAGTCCCGCGACAGCTAGGCTTCCTATTGATAGAGCTATGGCGGCTGTGAAAGTCTAACTTGACTTGATCTCGGTATGTGCTCCCCCATGACTTTCTTTCTTTGCATTGTTTGTGACTAGATCATTTCTTGGGTGGGGATAGGTAAAGGATAACTAACCTAGATTCTAATTCTACTAACCTTATGCTATAATAGATAATTGTTCTTACTCTTCTATGAGTTCTTCCTTTCGGCTTATGGGTGGTAAACTACTCGAATCAACGTTTATGAGGAAGTTAAGAAAGCAGCTGCCGGACTAGGAGGTCATTGCTTTTCCTGTAGGTAGGAGCTGCCTTCCTTTATAGGTAGAAGAGCTATGACACTTTTGATCCCTTTGCCTCATCCCATATGTATGTCTGAAGACACCCACCATCCTGCGGTTCATAACAAAGCACGCTTTTTATTAGTAAGAATTCCCTTAATCCCATTTCAAAGCTATAAGAATCCTCTTGACAATGCCTTTATTTACTTTAATGCTTTAATTTAATATAAAAATGAGAGTATAAGCGGACTGCCTCAGTTCCAGAAGTTGGCCCGAGAAAGACCTGGCTTCGAGCAGCATTTATTTGGTAATGAAGAACGAGCACCTCTTGCTTCGAGGCACGCCCCTTACTTTTCTATATGGGCTGATTTTCTCGATCGAGATACTCTTTATATTATCTTTTTTTCATATTACGTACCCCAGAAATAAAGAGCTTACCAGAAGGTCCGAGTGGAAGGTGAGCCGACCAAGTACCTATGAATTCCTCTGACAGCCGTAGACCAGGTAGTTTATGTAGGTAATACCCGATCCTCTTCCTTTAATTCTTCTTAGGTACGTACCCTATGACAAGATACCCTATGACAAGAGTTGAAGAGATGGATTAAAGCCAGCCTACTCCTGATGATTAGGTACCTGCAGACAGACGCGGAGCTACACTTCTTATTGATTTTCCTTCTTTCTCTACACTACTCCTCTTATTTCTTTTCCTTCTTCCATTTTGCTTTTCCGTCAGCTCTTTTACTTATCTTTTTCTTTAGGTAGGCGCACTAACCCCTACTTAGGCTTTTTGCTCAGACTGGTCACTGCAGCTACCATCGATACTGGTAACTACTTAACTGGCCAGCTACAATCGATACTCGGAACGGATGGGGAAGGAGGAAGAAAAGGGAAGGCCCTGGGAGGGAGTTATTTTGCTTTCGTTGAACGTACCCGACGAGCCTATAATAGTAAGCCAGAACCCCACCCAGTTCATGAACGAGCCGCGGACTTTCCTGTTTTGGATGTGTGTTCAGCCGAAACCAGCTTTCCAGTTAGCCTCTTTACCTGACCTACCAGCTTAGTTCCAAACAATTGATCTAGGCGGATTCTTCTTTACCAGCCGAGTTCCTATGGTAGCCTCTTTACCTACCTGCTTGCTTAGTTCCTTCGAATCGATCTAGCCAGCGGTCTAACCCCCAACCAAACCAAATATGTATGAAAATACTCGATTGTGATATAGTTTCTTATAGCTGGTTAAAGAAGCAGCGGGTGATAAGTCTATTTTTTTTACCAACGAGTGGAACGTAAGTGGAACGAGCGAGCGGAACCTTTTCCTTTTTTCTTTTTTTTTCTTCCTAGTATAGTCTGAGATCAGTATAAAGATAACAGAAGGGAGTGGATCTTATCGTAAGAGAACTGTGTGATGACCTGTGATTGATACATCCCGCATTCCCATTTCCTGAAGGCTAACCTAAGCCTACCTCTAAGCCTAAGCAGCCTAGTGCTCCGCGCCCAAACCCTAAGCTAGCCGATCCAAGCCAAGCCCACTATCCAAGCTACGACCCAACCAACGATCCCACTATCCAAGGCAAGCAACCTGAGACTCCACAGAGCCACCAAACATCGGAAACTGGTTGTTCAAACTCTCCCGCCCCGAGCGGGTGGAGTGGTGACCCGTCACGCTTTGAGGCTCAGGATTGAAGACTTGCCAAAAGGCAAAGCCAAATACCAATTATTCCACTTTCAACTACCAGCCAGAGTTGATGCTGCTCGAACTTCTAGTGATTCTTACATCTACCGGATTGTCAAGGTATGTTTTGTTATTGTATGTCTCCCTCTCTTTTTTGCTTCATGTATGACGCACCCATAATTAACACTAATGCTGTTTATGAAATAAATGAACAAACAAATAGATGATAATGGAGAGGCAATTCCAACCGGTGATAATATTCAGCTTCAAGCAGGAGGGAGTGTGAGCACCACGCCATGTCCATGTCCTAGCTCTATTTTAATACCCAAGAGGAGAAAGATGCCATAGACCAGGTCTTTCATAGTGCTATACTGTGCCTTAGTGAAGAAGACAGGAACTTGCCGGCTATAGATCAGATGTTTACTATTCTCCAGAGGGGCATTGCTGTGCACCACTCTGGACTCTTACCCATAATTAAGGAACAGGTCGAGCGGTGGTAGCTAAGCTTTTTAGCAGGCTACATGTGATTTATTTCCCTAAGTTTTCTATCCCCCTTTTCCTGCACTCTCTACCCGGGGGTAGGTAAGTTGCTGTCTCTTCCTTCTCTGAGGACGGAGTTTATAGAATGTGATGCAAATGGAGAGTGAAAATGGAAGGAGACGGAGGTAGCAAGTGATCTTGCATGTAGTTCAGCAAACACTATCTGTAAGTTTTAAGCTTGTTGTTCTCTTTCATCTCCTTTTCAGTTATGTCCTCATTTTGGTTTTGTCCTTACCTTTCTTTTTTCTTTTTTTTTATTCACATTCACGCACTGAAAGAAGACCTCAACAGTGCCGTACTTCTCGAAGTGGGCCTCTATCTTACAAGCCCAAAGAAAGGAGATTCTTTATTTCTCGATCATTCGTACAAGACAGCTTCCATTACCGATTAATTAACCTTATTTCACTTTCCATTTTCCAAGAATAAGCCATTTTCAGTAGACAGACAAAGAAAGAGATAGCGAAGGAAGCCAAGCCGAAAGTAAGCTCGTCAGGTTGGACTCTACGATCAGTCTTTCTAAAAGCAGGATAATGTTTTATACTGTTAATAGCATTCAGCAGATGGATGCAGAGAAGGCATGAGCAATATATCTACATAAGAGCAAATCAAACAGTTCACCAGAGAAATGCAATGATGGTCCGCCCTCCTCTGGAATCAAAGTCTTCTTGCTTGGTGGCATCTCTCTCAATAAAGAAAACACAAGAGGATAATTGTATGTTTGTTGTACAGCTCGCGAGTAAGAGCTTTCTTTCATACTCTCTCGATATACGGTAAAAATGAAGTGTACTTGATTCACATTTGAACGCAGGCTAAGTGCATTTTCTCGAGTCATACATTTGCACAAAAGAGGGAGTTTCTTAAAGACTAGTTACGAGATGTACCAACTCAGCCATTGCTTGCATATATACAGTGGAATATTGGAAATCCATATTTGATTCAATCAATAGGAGGAGTAGTGAAGCGTAGAGTCATGGAAGGAGGTTTTGGTGTAGTAAATGAGTATTTAAACCTATTGTTAAGCATGTGATAGCTTGCTTGTTAAGTATGGGTAAATTTAAGAATATTGACGTGTGATATCAAAGGGAGAGGTTGAAGGAAAAGAGGTATCCTCCCTTTGCATAAAGCATATCTTTCCAGGTGAGCATCTTTATCTAGTCTAATAGTGTAGTAAGGATAAAGTGAGTAGTAGAAGGGAAGAACTTGGTTAGTGGACTACCTCTCATTGCATTCCAAGAGGTGTATGGGTAAGCATGCTTTCTACTATGTTGTAAAGCATTGAATTGGATCAATCCATACCTAATTCTCCCACCCCTATATATAATCTTGAGCGTTAATCCAAGCTCATCTCAAGATGGTATGATTAAACCTTTTGGTTTGTTCGCTAGCGCGCTCAAGCTATCTATCTTATCCTAGCTATTCTGTATTATCTATCATCTCCTTGCTATTCTGTATGAGAATCATAGAGGTAATGGTATGTCCTACTTCCTTACTTAGGTGTGAGAGAATTACTTCCTTTCAATAGGGTATCCTTCAACATGTCGCGAAAGGTCCTAAAATTGTACTTCTAGTTTTCTACTTGTGAGTCATTCAAGCCAGAGGATATAGTTTTTTTATATTCCTCGTAAGCTTCAAGTAGAGAATCGACATGAGAATCCCATAAATCCCTCTTCGCTTTAGTCAACTTTGTAGGGGCAATGCTGTCCATTACAGAGCGTAATAGATCAATAGAAAGAGGTTCAACAGAATGAAGAGTGACTCCCTTCTTCTTTTTCATTCCAGAAAAAGGGTCTAATTTCTCATTATTTCTAAAGAATAAGCCCATATTATCATTCCTATTCATTAGTTCATGATATTCATCACTATAAGAAATGATGTTATCATCAAGAAAGAAGTCGGTTTACAATATAGAGAGGTGGTGCAAGATCGAATAAATGCTTTTCTATATAAAGCAGGCATCTTGTGAGCATGCACAGCTGGAGATAGAAAGTTTTCGTGAACAGTGTAAACAGGAATGTCATTTAGCAAACAACTTTGAATTACGTGACAAGCGTCACCAGCATCCTTCTGATGTATGAAATTGGCAAATGTAGCACGTCTTTTCTTAGCCCTATCCTCCCTTCTCTGTGCTAGTACTAACACTCTTTGACTTTCTAAGCCTCAAAAGGAATGTAAAGTAGGCAAGATGAGTGGGTATGGATAAAGAGACCTGCTTTGTAAGTTCCCGTTCGGAGGTTTCAAAGAGGAGAATATAGGTTGAGGTAGATCAGTGAATATCGAAGCCAAACAATCTCTATAAAAAATACCAGGCAAAGAAGAACAAAGACCCGTAGAAGTACCGACAGGTGGCGCCGGGGATTGGGAGAGATGTGAATTCATAGCCTAAAGGCCGAAGGCCTATAAAAGCCTAAAGCGCCAGCTTGGAGACTGCTTTCACTCTTCCAATTATCAAATGTAGGCTGAGCAAGGACGGATTTCTTTTTCACTTGTGACTCGCCTACTAATTAATAGCCTGACCAGCCTTTTCTCGGAAAGCCCTTCCGAAGGCTTCTCTTTACACTACCTCAACGGTCCTTGCGGAATTTCACTTAGAAGATGGGTATTTGGAAAAAAGCGGTGGTACTCAATCCCTTCCTTCTAGCCTTCCCCGCTCTTTGGGATAGCAGGAATACTTAAGATCGTGGCATGGCATCTCTCAGTTCTTTTAGCACGAGCCTTTACTTAGAAATGAAATCCCTTCTCTTACGTGGCATGGCACCAAGCATCTTTCCCGCCTAGCAGGCATCAGTTCCTTACTGGCGTAGGCCTAGGGTGAGTTAATAAGTTCTTCAAGATTGCACTTCTTACATTGTGGAAATACATAATTTGCTATTCTGGCCATCCATGCTTTAAGTATGGACATGCTGTTCTGTTGGTGATTAAGTAGTTCACTCAGAAAGGAAGAAAGAGTACGTACCTTTCCGTTCAAGTTCCCTACCTTGCTTCAGTCGAAGTCTTAATGCTCTCATTTGCTTTCGGATTAATTCAAAGCTTTCCAATCGGCGCTCATATCTTCTGAACTGAGGCTGGCTGCTAGGTATAAGCTTCTCTCATATGTGGGAAGAAGTGCCACAGGCATAATATAATATGTATAACCATCACTCCTACTCCATACTCCAATATATAATACATATATATATCCAAAAGAAAGAAAACATCTCGGTCACTATACTAGTAAGTAGTTTGAAAAAACATATATTCAATGAACTCAGGTGAGTCAGGTAAAAGGAGTTTTTCAGTAGCTTTCAGTCTTCATTCAAGATTCTATACCAACGAATCGATAAAAGCTCTTCCTTTGTGAGGGCTTCCTTCCTATTCAATCAAAATCCTAGCTGGGATAGAATAAATTGAGGCAAAGAAAGGCTGAAACTTCAATCATAGTGGGAACTTAATCCCTTAGCTTACTATGCATGCCCATTCCACTTTGACAAGTATAGCCGCATGGCAATACCTATTGTATGTATATTCATTTATTGTTGAAGTGAAGAACGAGGAAAAGAGCTCTCCTTAAAATAAAAGAAGGTAAGCTTTTCTTGTTTCTTGCTTTCATTCTATCGTATTGTTTGTTTGATTTCTTCCTGCCAGAGTGAGAGGTGCCATTTCTTTCTTTCAAAAAGTGGGTGCGGAGTTTCCACCATTTATGAATTATATACTAAGGAATAAAGAGGCTTTCTAGAGTCAAGTCAGTCAACTTATGCATAGGCGCACTCCCCTACCAGTTCATTCAACCATAATGAAAAGTGGTAATCTTTTCTACTACCCTACCACTGTTACAAAGAAGGATAGAAACACTACTCCTGGTGCTTATCTAGGCTAGGCTACCTATCCAAACTACCAAAGCAGGGATTCAATGAGTGAGTCTCTTCTCTTGTATAAGGAGAAAAAAATGAAATAGTCTTTTATACTCTATTCAAAGAGCCTAGAAAGGCCTACCTATTGAAGGAAAGAAAAGAAGGGATCACCAAAGGTCAGTTGATGATAAGGTATATTCTCAACGTTTCTTTTCTAGATCTTGTTGTTTAGCATCCAACCTATATAAAAATGAAAGATTTGAGTAAGGCAGTAAATAGCTTGTATTAATAAATTGCTTTCTCCCGCTTCGATTCATATTTTGGAAATTCTATCAAAATTTATTCAATTTTTTTGATCTACAATACCGGGATTTACTCATAAAAATAGAGGATATGAAACTCTCAATGCCAATGAGCGCTTTGCTATGATTTTGGAAAGAAGGCAAGCAGGGCAGATCAGACCATATCTCTACTAACTAAATTAGGCAACGATTTTGAGAAACCTTATTGGAAGAGCTACATTGCTCATACAAATAAAAATGGGTCTCTTAGCAAATCAACCTTTTCAAGTATTCTTGCTCAAGCTTGCATAAAAACCACATGCATTTGCAGATCAGATCATCAGCATTTTGAAAGTAGCGATACGAAGAGATCCGCCGTAGTGTGTGTGATTGAGATCTAATTAGATTTGACCTCTTTCTCACTAATGTCACGATTAATTTGTTTCAACATCAAAGTCATTTTTTTTTAGAAAACAAGGACCAAGTCAAAACTTCCCAATCACATCACATGTATATTTTTTTTAGTAGATTAAGCCTAACTGAAGTATATGAAGACAGAGTCAAAGTCCATGGTGGGTGAGTAGTCTTTCTTCGAAGTAGTAGTAAAGCTGTCGATCGAGTCACAGTGTTGGTTTAAGTTTCGTATTATTATTTCAGAGTTTCATAAATAGTATAGTGGAATTCTTTTTTTATAGTAGATCATTATCATCAAGAGTTTCGTTTGTTTGTGTAGTGGTCTCTCACTAGTCAATGGTTCGGTGTTTTCACATTATTGTTTTTTTTTGGAGGGAGGGAGTAAGTAGTCTGGTTGCCCTTTTCTTCTTCTGTTTTTACTGCTTCTTCTCCATCCGACCTGACAGACAGTAGTAAAGGTCAAATCACTTGAGCTTTTTCGCCTTTGCTCCTTCTTTACCGGAGCGCACTAATGGAAAACCTGAGCTGAGATAACGACGTCTACTTCTTAGCTGCTGTGAAAGAACGAACGCGTCAACAAGAAAGTAAGTGCTTGTTGCTCCTGCTCTTGTAGTTAGAGAACGCACTAAATACCTTATCTCAGGGGCATGAGTACACTGCTTTCACACTCAAACTCTTAACCAATTCTATATATATTAAATAAAAGGAAGGTGCGTGATTGTAGCAGTGTGATGCGGAACCAACATCAGAAGAGGTAATTTGGTCTCCGCCGGCACTGCCGCCGGGACCATATCAGTATTGGTTGTTTTGGTACAGTGGGATTAGGGTTAGGGTTTGGCTGCCATGTACCGGTGTCGGTAGATCTGATATTTGTGGTTACTGGTATGGGGTTTTGTAGTGGATGAGTGGAACGGATTTGATAACTAGAAGCTTGATTAGGGGTTTTATGGGGTTTTGGATCCGGGTTAATCACTGGCAAGCTTGGTGTTGTAGGAGAATGTTTCAAACCTCCTAATACACTATTTATTGGCTGATTGTTGTTCTTTTCTCATGGTCGATTTCTCTTTTCTCAGTGCGCCTGTGACTAGCTCGGGCCACCCTCAAGTCAAGGCCAGAGTCTCCTCTTTTTGGTTCATACCCTCAACCAACTTTGGATCTAGCTTCTATTTTAGGCTTTTCATTTGTTGCTCTTGACTACCTGATAATTGATCCATTCTACTCATCAACTTATCCATCACTTCATCGTTCCTTTGAAACATTCTCTTTTCAGCTTATTCATGTTGGTTTGCTGACGAGTGAACCGCTCTCCCAGATAATACTCCCAGCTCTCAGGGCCGAAAAGAATCAGTCTGCGCCTAGAGAGAGCGAAAGCATCTGTCGCTTCAGGAGTATGGAAATACTGACTCCCAACATAAGGAGCCAAAGAGAGCTACACGAGCAGAACTTCTCAAGTAAGCCTCACAAAGGATAGGAATCCGCTTCGTTGGCTGTCTTTCTTATTAGCAGCGATCTGTGCTTTTGCACGATCTTCGGATGATGAATCCTTTTCTAGCCTTTTCAAAAGTTTTCCATATCTTTTTTCTGGTATGGAATTTGAAAAGGGTGCTTTCCATTCTTCTTGTACCAGGAGAAAGGTTAAGTCCCCTCCTTAGACCAGTGTGCTTGCACTCTTGAAGTTCCTCATCCTCTTCCTAGAAAAAAAGAATGAGCTTCTGTCTAAACCCCAAGCGCCTCAATCTCAGACCACGGAATCTTGGAAAATTGTTGGCCGGTGAAATCGGTCTTCGATCTTGTTCTATCTGGTAGAATATGAGCAAGAGGCCTTACTTGGATGGATCGATTCGCGAGTGAATCTTCATTTTCTATGGGGAGCAAATCAATCAGTACGAATGCGGGGCTATCTATATGAAAAACACATCAAAGTCAGTCTCTTCTATTGGAAAAGGAAGATGCTGTAGAAGAGCCATATTGGATGAATACCCGAAAAGCCTTCTAAGTAGTAAGCTATACCAGGAAGATACTGAAAGTTTTCTTCTTTTACTATTTGACATGCAAAACAAAAGGTAAGGACAACGAGAAAGATTGGACAGAGGAGAACGGAAAGAAGAATTGGATTTTTGGTTCGACAATGTGTGGTTGGGAAACAAGGATCGGTTTGTTAGGAAAGTACGGAATATCTTGTCCAATATTCAATATGATTCGACAAGATCGTCTTTCATTCAAGTAAAGGATTCGAGCCAATTGAAAGGATCTTCTAATCAATCCATAGATCATTTCGATTCCATTAGAAATGAGGATATGGAACGAAAACATAAAAAATCAGATCGATTGCCGAAGTGTCTTTTTGGATCTTCCTCAAAGTCCTGGCTATCCGCGGAAGGTGAAAAACAGATGAAGAATCATCTGCTTCCGGAAGAAATCGAAGCATTTCTTGGTAATTCAAGAAGATCCATTCATTCTTTTTTCTCTGACAGATGGTCAGAACTTGATCTGGGTTCGAGTCCTACTGAAAGAGAGAGAATTTTTTTGAAGAGAAAACTGGGTGTTTCTTTTGTCCCCGCGGCGATCAGAACATAAAGAACTGGTTGATCTATTCAATATAATTGGATATTTACAAAAAACAATCTCAATTCATCCTATTTCCCCGGGCGGGGGTTTATATGGTTCCGAAGGAGAAATCGAATGCAGAAGATAGATTTTAAGAAATGGTACATCTATTGATTCTATCAATAACCGAGCCGAATCTTGTGTATCATAGGAGATTTTCCCCTTCTATTGATTCCTACAAGTTGGATCAAAAAGAATTCTTTAATAATATATTTGATACAAATGTATCGAATGGATTCTTTTTAATGAATAGATCCGAAATGAAATCTACGATTAATACAAATTTATCAAATTGGGCAAAAAGTCAGAATAAATGGTTCGACCCTCTTATTTGTGGAACCCATAGATCCAAGAATAGGTATCCTGATGCATATAGCAAATGGTCCAATGAGTTCCAGAATCTGCAGGAAGATTTCATGGGATATTTCTCTTCGAAACAGGAGAAGCTTCAAGTAGTCTTCGATAAATTACGATTCCATATAAATGATTTTAGGATTTATTGGGATTTGATTGATTGGTCCGAGGTTTTCGATATATACGAATTGACTTTCACTAAATTATTTCTTGTCCTTTTGCCTATGGTACGTCTATTTTTTGACAAGTCATTTGTCTTTTTTTTCAAGTTTTTGTACTTGTTACCCCGATTCTCTGTACATATCGGGAATATTGCCATTCATAGTTCGGAGATGTACATTTCAGAATTGAAAGACCCGATCCAGGAGAAGTCGTTAGAATCACTACGTCTTAAAATCGTTCTTTTGAAGAAATTGAAACCTTTGTTATTGAACGATCAAAAGACTTACAAAAGATTGGACGATGAGAATACTTCCCAAAGGAAGAATTTATTGATCAATGAAGGAAGAATGTTCCCCTTTTTTTTTCAACGAGACATCCAGGTAGGTGGATGGTTGACTCATTCGATATTAGAAAGAATCGCAGGAAATCCTTTGATAACTAACACGGATCCCTATTTCTCCATCATACCCCATGATAGAGACAATTGGCTGAATCCCGTGAGAGCTTTTCATAGAAGTTCAATGATATCTTCTTTTTATAAAGCAAATCGACTTCGATTTTTCAATGATCTAAATGACTTTTGGTTCTGGGTCTCTTGTCAAAAAAGATTTCCCTTTGTTGTGGAAAAAACTCCTTTTAATAATGAGGATCTTACATATCGAAAAATCCTAAATATATCGTGGGCTCCAGACCCCCGAAAAGCTCCCCCTCCTCCCTAGGTGGCTCCGGAGTGGGCGCTATGTTAACCCCTCCGTCCTCTGCGGGATTATTCATAAGAAGAGGGATAGAAACTGACGTAGCTTCTTTTTGTACCCCCTTCTTATTCCCGTCAAGGGTCATGGGAACATGCCGGTCAATTAGGGCGAACAGCTCACGTACTAACATGTCCGCCCAAAATGAAATGTTGGCAGCCTGCTCTACCATGGTATCCATGCCGGCGGCAAGCCACCATAGAAGGACGCCTAGGCAGAGATTGCCCAAGAAGATAAAAAAGAGAACAAGGAGCCAGCAAAAAGGAGCCTACTCATTCATATTAAAAACTACTTATCAAGTCAAGACGGGCAGACCAATACACAGAAAGAGAGTTCTATTCTATGATAACAACACTTTGTATTTGGCCAATCTCTGCCTCTAGTTATGTATGTTTAACCTTGAATGCAATTTATAAATTCGACAGCGATAGTTCCTCGGACTCTAAAAGTAATAACAAAAATGGCTAATCCTATAGCGGATTCCGCAGCTGCCACTGTTAGAACTAATAAAGCAAATACTTGACCCATCATATCATCCAAAGAAACGGAAAATAGCAAAAAGTTCAAATTGACAGCTAATAACATTAATTCAATGGACATTAACATAATCAGAATGTTGCGTCTATTAAGTAGGATTCCCCAAATCCCTAAGATAAAGATGATCATAGACAAGGTGAAATATTTGATAGGATCCATTTCAGAAAGGTGGCAAATCGGAGCAATTAATTCAAAGGATAAGTGAGGTGGCTCGCTCCTTCTCCTTCCTGGATCATAAGAAGAAGAGGACTTCGACATAGACGGAGAAGCACTCGAAAACCGAAACAAAAACACGACAGACACTCTTTACGAAAACGATCAAAACCAATTCCAAATACCAAAAGATCAAAACTACATACACTTTATAGTAGTTTCTGAAAGCACAGAGAAAAAAGGAAAAAGAGTGGATCCGCAGGGGCCCAAACGTTGCTAATAAGAGATCAATTGCCACAGCTTTTCTTTCCACGGAATGTTCTCTGCTTTGAAAAAAGACTTGACTTCCGCTCTCATAATAAGAATACGAATTGCTTTTCTCTTGCGAGAATGCCTTTACGCTATCTATAGGTTGTGTTAAGCATGCATAAACGAACATGAAGAAAAAAAAAGGTAGACCAGTACATATATCAGTCCTTTCCTTATGGGCATTGAGTAACGCATCAACAATCTTTTCTATTTCTTCTTTGGTAGTACAGGTATCCAATTCACAGGTTCTTCACCTTCTTTGTTGGGAATGGCATGGTCAAACGCTCTGACAGGGGGTAGGGTTTTTGGTTCTTGGAACATGTCATCATACTGTTTTTTTAGAGATTGTAAAGGTTCTGGCATTAAAAGCTCCTTTCCTGGGACCTCTCACCCACCTCCCTCTTCATTCTCTCTATTTCTATCTCTATCAAGCTCAGATTGGATTTGTGCTCCTTGGTCTCTTTCTTCTGTTTTGCTCCTTTTTCTTTGGGCCTGGTTTTATACTAGTACACAGGGCATAGCTCCCCCCTCCCATCTCACCCTGACACTGCTCGTCCAATTGCTTTTTTACGCAGGGTCTGGCCTAGTCCTTTGTTAAGATAGGCGTTCCCGAGCTGACCGAAACCCATAAGCCATCTAGAACCAAGCTGGATAACAAAAAGGAGCCATAAAGCGTAGTTTTCACCAGATGCATTCACCCAGAACTTGTGTTTATTTTTTAAAAATGATGTCGGTTTTAGTTCAAAACAGTTGTTAGTCAGACCAGACAGATCAGATGGATTGGTCCGATAGATTCGGTTGCAAAGGTAATCAAACTTCTAGCTAAATCCCTTTCATGGAAACCTGCTCTATAAATCCGGCCTCTGAAGTCAATGAAAGCTGGAAAATCAATATTGTGATCTTTGTATCCATGAGCAAGCTTAAGAAGAAACTGTTCATAGCGAGCCTCTTGCATCCTTTTAAAAACTAATCTAGCTATACCACGGAATGTTAACTCACTATCCTGAGACTCCTCAGTTGATAATAAATACCCTATTTCATCTCTCACTCTCGCAGGATCAACTTTGGCAAGGAAAGAGGGCATGAGAAGACCAGCTTCTTCTAATTTCTCTTTATTATTCATAAGAAATTCAAGCATTTGCTTGTTGACCTTGTATGGAACACTTTGAATGCGTGTTAGAATATCACATAAATCTATGTAACTTTTTTTATTGTTGAACCTTACATAAAAATGATCGTAGTTGTGTGATGTCAATAAGCGGTAATGGTGCATGAATTCAGCCCCTGCTTTGCTTAAGTATCCACCTCTTAAATCAGAAAAAGAGGGGGCCTCATCGAGATCGCTCAGTTTACCCTTATATTCCTGGGCAAACCATTGGTAGGCTCATAGAGATAGGCAGAAATTCTATAGAAAAGAGAAGCTGCACGTAATTTGGATTCTTTGTCACTGGATCCCCTTTGACTTTACTGGTTTTACCAGTTTGGACACCTTTTATAACAGCAACTTTATCTCTGCGTATAAGAAACTCCAACAAGAAAGTTGCTATTCTGAGTGGGGCCTTCTCCTTCTCTTTGGACAACTTATCCTCATCTGGTGGAGCACTCTTTTTACACGAAGCTTTCTTTTTTTTTAATCGTCTTAATTGGCTTATCTACTCGCGGGTCGAGCAAAGTAGCTGTATACTCTCTACCTCCTACTGCATCATGATCGCCGCTAGTAAAATCCGAAACCCTATCAACTGAGTCTATGTGATCAGCA
Organism: Carex kokanica; assembly: GCA_025461125.1. Lineage (NCBI taxonomy): Eukaryota > Viridiplantae > Streptophyta > Magnoliopsida > Poales > Cyperaceae > Carex > Carex kokanica. Next base: position 16,899 of record JAJGRX010000729.1, read on the forward strand.
AGCGCATTTTTATCCTGCTGCTCTTCTCTAAGCGTTCTCTTTTCTTCAAGCCTTCTTTCAATATCTAGTTTACGCTTAGCAATTACATCAATCTCAAATCTAACATAATTAGCAAACTGTTCAACAAATGTAGACATCTTAGTCATAGTAGATTCCTCTACCTCATTAAATAGTAAAGATAGAACCCTTATAATAACCAGTTCTAACTGATATTTATCAAAGCTATTTATTCTAGTCCTTTCTGTGTTATTTAGTCTTTTACTTAATAGAAACTCCTTTGCGGAGAGCTTCTCCTTCTTGATGAGTTTATCCATAAGGATTGGATACCTAGCATATACACCCTCAGGATTGGAGAAGTCATGTGTTAAAGCTTCAATCTTAAATTGTACATCTTCGGCATACTGCTTCAACTGTTCGGGAGAAAAGCCTTATTTTTACATAGCATTAACTTCTCAGCGCTATCCAATAATAACTAATATACTCTATTCCTATAATCATCATGGATTTGACTCTTCTTACTACGAGGAGTGTATGAATCAGTAATACCTGCTTCAAGATCTGTACAGTACATAACCCGAATTCTTTCTAGTAAGACACTCATGAATTTCTGAACATCCGAATTAAACTGACTAGCTGAAGAAAGAGAACATGTAGGCACCTTTTGCTGAGGGATGGTGGATCCCTCACGAGTTGTAACGAAGTTAATCATCATTAGATATAATACATCAAACCCAGTTAGTCCTAACAGCAATCAAACCCTTAGATTGAAAAGTGTTAGCTTAGTGTCACTCACGCGGCGTGTTGGCATGAGTCGGGATTGCACTAAGAGCCTAACCTAGCCTAGCCCTAACCATAGTTGGACCCAGCCTCACTCAATAAGAGAGACCGGAGCAACTTCAAACGTGTCGCTGTCAGACACTAGGGCATTATTGGAAAACTTCAGGCAGGAAAGGACAGACAAGGGGACAGCAAAAGAAAGAGGAAGGAAAGGCGTAACCAGAACACTCTTTTCCAGGGGCACGTTGTGAGGGGCAATAGAAGGAAGGAAAGACGTAACCAGAACATTCTTATCCTTGTAAATAAAGGTAGGGAGGGCTATATATAATAGGAAATAAGTAAAGAAAAACATACATTTTATTTCTGGCTTTTATTTCACCTTGCCAATTTATTCCATAAGGAAAAATAGAACCCAGACATACATAGGATTTCGCAAGAAGCAACTTTCACAGCACAAAGACTACATCTGCCCAAACCTTCTCTTCGTTCGGCTCATTCGTGCTTATCTCACTTCTACTTTTTGAAGACGAAGAAGCCTCCAACACCAGCGGCTGAACTCGCGTTCAGGCTCGCTCCTTCGCTCGCTGGGTAGACACAAACATGAGGGTTTCATATATGCTCAAGAGGTGGTATCTATGGCAACAAAGAATAAGATTGAAGTTGGTTTTTTGAAAGCTGACATCCACAAGGCTTTTTACTCTGTGTGTTGGGTCGCCTACTCGAAACCTTTTGACTGTGAGCTGGCGGAACGAAGACACTACGGTACGTTGCCCCTGCGTCTATTCTGGAGTCAGAGTGGTGCTTGTCTATCAAAGCAGTGACGTTCGAGCCCTTGTCTACAAACACACATCAGATCTTGAGATTGAGAGTTGTACGTCACCTAAAAAGTACGGTTGATGGAAAAAGCATTTCAAGTGTAAATGAGAAAACTCCCTTGGTTAGAAAGCAGCTTGGATTGAAGGTTAATGCAATGCATCAATTCACCTTGACACTTGTCAAAGATGTTATTAGTGTAGACATCACGAAGCTGCTTCTCTATCGGCAAGCTGGTAAGTAGGTGAGGGGTTTTGTATTTGGATGAGTGATCTGCTTCAGGCTCTCGCTCCCACAATCTTTTCGATGCCGTCTCAAACTTAACCAAAAATTGGCCTAGCGTGGATTTTTTGGTAACATACTTGTTCAAGAAAGCGTTCATGCTCTCAGCACGTTGAGTAGTTGTCATGCCAGCCCAGAATTTGTGGTTCAAATATGCGCCCTTTTAGCCCTGATATTAAAAAGCTCGTTGAACCTTCTATCATTCTCATATCCAATTTAAATCATCAATTGCAGCCACCTTTCTTCAAATTCTTGAGTTGTCAATGATTGGTAAACAACCGCCTTAACTTTGGTGGATAACGTCTCCTTGTTCTCAAGTCCACCAAATTTGGATGCCAACTTGTGTGTGGAGGATGTGCCATGAACAGTAACGGTGCGTGGAATCTCTAAACTCATTACGTATGCCATTCTCAATGCTTTGGCATTGATCAGTGAGAATGCCACTAGGTTGGATCCCGTTCATGCAATCCAGGAACTTAGAGAAAAGCCCACGAGAATTCTGCTCGGTTTCTCTTGCAAGCAGACCACAGCCAAAAAGAATGGATTGTCCATGGTATTGACACCAACAAACAATACTTGTGGCATATCGTACCTAAAATATAGCCAACATGGAAAGATGTTAGGAATTTGAACTCACATTTGTGGGTCGAAAAAGTTAATATAAAAAAGGTGATCAGTAAGTAAAGCTATTACTTGTTCTTTATATAAGTCGAGTCCAATACTATGACATCATGGAAATATCTGTACGCAGCTTTTCCACGACCGTCGGCCCCAAAAATGTTCTCTAAACACCCCTCTACTGTAACCGAACAAGTATAAAAGAAGTTAGGATCATTTAGCCTCCTTCTCTCAAAGTATGCCATCATAACTTTCGCATCATCATCTTGAATGTGTTTCACCTTATCCCTGATTTGTCTATATGATTTAGGGCATCTCTGCGGGTAAAGGTGCATTTCCCATATCCACCAGCATGATAAATTACCATCTTGATATTTTGGTCAGGTTCTATGCCTTCATCATCATTGGACTCAAGTTCTTTTTGGAAACGTAAAGGTATATGACGATGGGTTGTTATACGGTAACTTGAGTCAGGGACTAACTCGTGATTATGGTCTAAATTGACTTTAGTTACTACCCAAAGATTGACAAAAGAGGGATCTTTTACCGTCACCATTGCTTTACACTCATTGGCAAGCACAGGCCGATTCTTATCCGGAATTTGAGGATTTTAAGAACACCTGTCTTCTACTTTCTTGTGTCTATTGCATGCAAATGTGTACCGGTAGCAAAAACCATCTCTCTTGTGATTCGATCTCCTCACTGCCCCAAATCCCAATCATCCTTATAAAAAAGGAAGGCTTCATCCGCAGAGGAAAACTCCATACCTACAGCAGGGTGGGTTAAGTCATCGTCTTGAGACTCTACTACATCAAGGGCCTCTACCCTGTTGCCAAGAGAAGGCTGAACTGAGAGAGCCAGCATTGGATGGATTGCTTCCGAGTTCATCGTGGGGGTAGATAGGAAGAACCTTGAGATCAATATCCATGAGTGTAACACCTTAAATATATGGAAGGATTGTCAGTAATTTGTATAACAATTGATAGCTAAGATCAAAATCACTGCACGTTTGGGATACCCAACCTAGAATCAGACCCGGATGCTTTAATAAGCGGAATAATCACTGAAACATCCATTGTTTATTGCATCGTCACCTACCTGAAGAGGGCTACTTCCAAAGAATCCCGACCACCGCCTTCTTTAGAGAGTTGTGCTCGAAGTCACTTAGAGTGCCTTATTTGGTTGGAAAGGCTTGAGAAATCGAGAGTCTTTACCTTATGCAGCAAATTGGATAAAATATTTCCTCCATCATTCTTTGATGTGATGATACATGTAGCTATTCATCTCGAAAGAGAGGCGAAAGTGAGTTTCTTTAGTTAGTGATCTTTGTTGGCTTCTTCTCAAAAGCCTTTCTGCAGCAATAGCTGACTTTCCTCTTACTGCTTTCCTTACTGCTCTTTCACGCTGTGTTCCTATCTCACTTATCTAGTTGTTCTTGTAGCGGCCTTACTTAATAGGATACTTATCAAGGTTTGGAATGCAGGTTTGATCACTGGACTGGGTCCCAAGCTGGATTCAGGACATGCTGTGACTTACCTTCAATATGCAGACGATACAGTGATTTTCATCCAGGCTGATCCTGATCAGGCAGGGGCTTTCAAATGGATGCTTCTCGGGTTATCGGCCTTGTCAGGTATGAAAATGTTCTATGCTAAAAGTAGCTTAGTGCCTATAAATGTTAATAGTGGGGTTAGTTATTAGTGTGCCACCTCGAGGTCCAGGTGGCTAATGGTGAAGAGGTAATATGTTCTTTGTATTTATTTCATGGTTTTTACCAGATTTGGTATGTTTTGATAGCGTTTCTATTTTATGCATTATAATATGCAGGCCTTTCCATGACACTTCATGCTTGACTTTTTGTTCTTATTTTCTGGATTAACCAACGGTTAGGAGTAGGCCAGGAATCTGCTTAATGAGCGGGGTAATCGAATCGTTCTGGATCTTACTTTTATTATGGTACTCTCCGGTGCGCTTATCGAGTGAATGCTTGCTTGTGAAATGGATAAGGGCAACATTTGAACTCTATAGACTGACTTTCACTTCCATCGTTACTCTTAACTTTCTTTCCACTATCATCTCCTTCTTCTAATATGGTATTATAGTCAAACTAGTAGTAAAAGCATTCACTCCATTGAAGCCATTGCATATCATAAAGTTCATTCTCAACCTATCTTCTTTCACATAGAATATGGAATTCTTATTCTAGTGCACTATCCTTAACTTGAAGGCAGGTCAAAAGGTATTTCTTTTTTTCATATGAAAGGAGGAAGAACTAAGCTAGAAAAGAATCCCTATAATGCATTCATTCATCAAAGGATACTCCCTCATTAGGTTTAGCTATCTGACGCGCAGCACACAAAGCCAGAGCAAGACTTCTCTGTGGAAACCCGGTAAAGGACTTTCTAGAAAAATAGGCTTCTTTCTAATACGAAATTAGCTCATTCATTACTTATGCAATTCCTCTTTTTCGTAGCGTCAACCTTGCCTTTATATCTCCCTCGTCTAGTCGAGATTCCCTAAGAGAAAGGGATCAAATCTGTAGTTGTAGTTTATATACGTTTTTCCAATCTCGCTTCCATTCATCATCCATTCTGAGGAAAGATTCTTGAATAACAGGCTAAGAAAAGTCTTATCAGTCCTTGTCCCTTATGTATGCTCCAGTAAGAAAGTGCCTTACTTCGGCTAGTAAGCATTTGAATTTGAGGCAAGCAAGCTGCAGCGCGAGTACCCTTTTTTTTACTTTTGCTGCATGCAATAGAGGAGATTTCCATTGGACTAGTTACAAGACAACGATAACACACTGGGTTTACAGAAAGAAAAGTTCACGTAGAGAAAAGAGATTTTTCTAGTCATTGCACTAGTAGCGTCTACGAGCCTCCCGCTTCGGTACCATCTCCTTTTTTAACAGTCGAGCTGCCCTGTAAACCCTTTGCGGCGCTTGCTTCCTCGCTAGAACTCACACAGCGCAAACAGAAATTAGAACTCAGCATAGTCATATATACCCTCCCTACCCTAGCGCACAGAGCAAGAGTAAGCTACTTAACTCGAGAAGAAGAAATAGGCTAACGATCGCCAGGATGCCTCCTCTCTTTCCAAGCTAGCTCCTATGCAACTGCTATCGAATTTTATCTTGGGGATATCATAGGTAAGAAGGAAGCCAATGCTGGAGGAAGTGAATCAATCATAAGAGCTTTTTCAAAAAAGGATTTACCTGCTTGACTTATCCTGGAAGAAGGTGTCTCAGGAAGAGAATACGCTGATGCCGCAAATCCGGTGTTATAGAATCCCCTGCTCTTGGTCTTCTTGGAATATCCTTGGGGGAAGAACCATTCAATCAGAATAAGCTCTTAATGAATTTACTGAAGCAATATAATTATTAGGCGCCTTCACCTCTTATCTTAAGGGAGTTAGTGAGTGCCCTACGGATCCCCTTTGTTCCATTGGAGAGGGGTCATACCCGCCCGCTTAGTTTCATAAGTATAAATGATTTGGGGCACAGAATCTGCCGTAGATGTTCAATTTTCTAATTTGAATTCTCAGATTTCTCATCACATGAATGAGACATAACTGCTTATCATAAGAATAGTGAACTAGAAAGAAGATTTTGATTGGTTTTAGGATTCATTCCGACCTTTAACTAGAAGAGGTTCTCTTTCCGGAAGTCGCAGGGAACTTGAAGGTCCAATTTGCGAAGGTGGCGGTGTCACTTTCTTACTTCGGGTGGCAGGGAAAGAAGAGAGGTATGGGGGAGATACACGAAGGACCAGATCGTTGAAATCGCGACTCTAAAGAAGGAAACCCTTTCGTGAATGAAAAAGTGGATGGGCCTGGTCCATGATAACGCGCCCGGGGATCTAGATGCTCAAGTAGCCCTGGCACAAGGGGATGCTTCCCTTGGAACTGACCCAAACCTCCTTTGAGTTAACTAAGGTTGAGGTGCCTCGCCCCCTCCCCTTCAATAAGGTGATAGAAGCTAGTGGTCCCGATCAAGGCCTTGACAAGATTTATTGCCCCGATCTCTTTCCCGCGGAATAATTTCTTCTTCTTAAGGCGATCCTTGAGTCCTATCTGACCTGACCAGAAAGCCTTTGGCACGGTACTTGTAAACGGATAGATTAGTAGCCGGCCCCCCTCTTCAGGCTAGGTGGAGTCCCGCTCTCTTCTTGATTAGGGCGAAGATATTTAGTATGGATAAGTGGTCGAGACAACTACATGCCGTAACCTGCCTTCTTTACCGTAGCCACACCCGAAAGCAGGAGGAGGTATTCGTAGAGTAACCTTGGCCTTTTTGCTCAAGAGACTGGCTATCTCTCTCTTGGGGTAAAGATATAAGTGGAGTGATCCTTATATGTATGGGGGAGTTGCATAGACTAGCACACCGCCTATTTTTTTAACATAAATAATGGTAACCCAGAGTTTTGACGGATTCGCTACGCCTTACATTAGTTCGATCTATGAGACCTCGTTCCAAAGTTTTTCCAAAGGGTTCCTAGTTAAAACTTCCATCTTTGAGCAAGGTGAGTAGGCTAGGATCGGGCAAGGTTAGGAAAGGCGGGAAGGAATAGAGCAAGAGCTTTGGAAGAGACAACGGACATGAAGGCCCTTGGTCCTATGGGAATAGATAAGTAAAGCTATGATACGAAGCAAAATGAGAGAGGTGCCGCACTCTAGCATCAGGGTACAGTGAGGTCCAATTGATGGATGCGATTGCCCCCTGTCTAAACGTTCCCTAATTAGAGCCAAGCCAAAAGGATAGTAGGAAGGTCAATTGCAAAAGAGCAGCTCTTTTTTACTGGCCGTAGAATTGATGCAAGAGAAGCATTGTCAATAGGTAAATGAAATCAATTTCTTGGTTTATTAACTCTTTCTAACTTAGCAAAACATACTCAATATTTGACCATTGCTCTTTGACATTATTCCCCTATTTGCAAAACCAAGCTAACAATATTGGGTGTTCTATTTGCATATACAGCACCCTTTAAAAAAATAAAAATACTTTATAGAATCTTTGATTACTTTGTGTTATTAACTTTTGGACCATCTTTTGACAGGGCTTATGAATTATGGTGTTCCTGCTGGAGAGGCGTATCAAAAAGCTCTTCAACTAGCTAGTAGGGAGGGAGATAAAGAAGAAAGTAATGCGAAATTCTGCGTGCTGTTTTTCTTTTCTAAAGAAAAATTCCAACTAGGGGTTATGCTTAATGTGCTTGGTACTTGGGAGGCGCTGATGCATTTAGTCTCCGTAATGCCATTGTTCGGTCTGTCATGTCTTACCAGGATTATGCCTCCTTTCTTGCTCCAAATAAATTATTCGCTGAGTCGGAAGAGCGTTGCAAGCGCCTACTTTCATGTTCATCGGCTCTTTCAAAGGTGAATAAAGAGATCACTGCCGTGCACCGAAAAAGTTATTCTCTCCAGATGGAGATTAATAAAGTTTCTTGTGAAGAGGAAATTTCGAATGCTCGGCTGAGGCTGGGTAGAGTGGGAAGGGCGTGGTTCAGATTGAAGTAAAGTGAAAAAAGAGGAATGTTTTTGGTTCTTTAAATACATCTTAGAATGCCTTTAGGATTTATTTTAGTGTTTCAGGGGTCCATAGTTTCAATTTTTACAGCAAGGCGTTGATGCCACACATCAGCTGACACCCGTTCACTGGCCAGGGCAGTTAGTTGAGTTGAAGACTTTGGAGAGGAAGAAGAGTGGAGCCTGTAGAGACCATGATCAAGGGATCGATCCTTGGAGCAGTGGTTGTGGTACAGGTAGTTCTTTCTTTCATCTGCAGGAGAACTCAATCTTGCCAACTTATGGTCAGCAATGTCCCGGTCAAATCGGCTTGTCTTCGGTCCTAGGTTTCAAGTGAAGAGGTAGGCGTTCTCCTAGATTAGATGCACGAATGAGGAGAGAAAGAAGCAAACGAGCCCGGTAAAGAGAGTGATACGGCCAACTCCCGATTGAGCTGGTAAACTCACTCACTGTAGAAAACTAGCCAATAGCACTTCTTTCTTTTCAATAGGAAAACCTCTCTCGTGGCTCTTGCCCGTCCTAAAATAAAAAAGCCTTGTCCAACCTACGAAGCCTTGGCAAGTAGTCTCCTACCCAAATACTCTCTATCAAGCCCTCACACTCCTACTAGGTCAAACCCCCATTTTACCAAACCTATACCTCTAATACAATAATACAATAGGGCATCCTCCTATCTTACTTATGGGTATTCTAATCTAATAAAATGGGGCATCCGTTCGTATTCTAGTTAAAACCTCTTCTGATAGGTAGGTTCCTATCCTTTATCAGTAAATGGATGAAATTCACTCGTCAGAATCCATATACGGAACTACGTAAAATCAGGCCTTGGTCGCTGCATCTGAAATCGTTCGTTCACCCGAAAGTCCTCTCTCTACGCTAAAACGCTAAATCATTTGGGCTCTTTCACACAGGAATTTCGTATAGTGAATAATTAAGTTCCTTCTCGGTTTCGCATGCCAATTGGCAACTGCTCTATTTCGTATCATCCCACCCAGACCTATATGCTATTTCACCAACGATTCTATAATTCCTTAAAAAGGCAGACCGGATCCTGACCATACAAAAAAATAGGATGACCTAAAAAGAAGGCTTTTCCTTCGTTTCACTTTCCGAAGTGGCGTGGCACAAAGCCCAATTGGAAAAGGGGAGCGGGTCTGAGGAAAAAATAAAGAACTTTCAAACTCATCGCTGCAGGATTAGTTCTCTCATACGGATCAGCCTATGAAAAGTAGTTCCCCGTGGAAAGCGAGAGAGCTGTTTGTTGATGGAAGAGGAATCACCGGGTTGTTCGGTTGGGAAACAAAGCTCCTTAGAAAGGATTGACCGAGAAGGCTACCCCTTTTGTTTGCTTTTCCTGTTTGCTACCTAATAAGCAATTGACTCTTTGTTTGCGATTCTTTCAAGGAAGGATTCATACGATCATATTGGCTCTATAGCAGAAAAGGTCTTTCTTTCATGGACTAGATCCCAGCGGTAAGCGATCTTATTACTGAGAACCCAACGGGGGAATCACCCACATGAGGACCAGAGCATTCTAACGCTCTAAAGAGCCCGATATTCCGGAGTTCGGGATCAGGCGGCTGAGCATGCATCAATATCTTGGCATAACTTGAAAGCAGAATGGCAATAGTATTGGTCCTAAATGAGATAAAAAAGATGAAATTAAGGTTGTAACCAGATTGAAAAGAAAATGTAATTAGTAACTTGGTGGTGATATGCAAAACGGAGATAACAGACTTACGATACAGTAGGGATCTTGTCATTGAGAAGAAGAAAGAACTCTTTAGGACTACAACCCGGTCTTAGAGCCAAAAGATGGCCGTACTCTCCAAGAAGATATGCACTAATCTGTATATTATTGCATGAAATTTAGCAAACCCAGCTACAACAATGAAAACTTTTCTCTAAGGAAGGAACAGCGACCAAGCAAGAACTATGGCACTCGCCATGACAATTCTTACATACCAACACCTTAAAAGAACATGGGCCCTTTTGAGGATATTATGAAGAATCCAATTAGATAACCCACAAAAAAGTTGAAGCACAAATAGAAAACAATAAAAAAAA
>JAJGRX010000478.1:0-26361 GCA_025461125.1 Carex kokanica
TGTATTCCAATTCCGGCCATCCCGTTTCGCGGACTCCGTCCACGGGGGTTGCAAGCACCGCATGGGGTTTCTGCCTTTCGGATTTGGTGGGAGGATATGTGTCGGGAGGAACCTCACGATGACAGAGTACAAGGTTGTGCTTAGTCTGATTTTGCGCAAGTTTCAGCTATCAGTATCTCCAGCATACCAGCATCAACCGAGGATTATGTTATCCCTTAGGCCTTCTAATGGAATCCAACTTATACTCACTGCCTTGTAAGACAGGATTAGTTATAGAGTGTTGAAAATAATATGTAATAGAACTCACATATATGGAAGATGCAAATCTCTAGGGATGCTTAGCATGTGGGAATTTATCCCCACAACCTTTCTCCTTCTTTTTCTAATTTTTAGTATTAATTCTAACGGCTCTAAAGCTGTGTTGTATAAATAGAATAGATATTGTAAGTATATTGTTGAAAATAATTTCGTTGTTAAGTATATTGTTGAAAATAATTTCTGAGGAGATAAAAATTCTTTGATTGAAAAAGTTCATTTGTTACATGTTTCCTAGTTATATATATTAATGTACAAGGTTCAAAGAGTCATTTATTTGTACCGTTGGTACTATTTGCTATTTTTGGTATTCTTTGATAAAAAAAGGAACAGTTGCCTTTGAACCCAATATTGTGCTCTGTTTAATTATAGAATACTTGCTATGACTAATTGTAATGCATATAGAGAAAATTTACAGCGATGATTGTTGGAAATTGTTTGGGGACTTGAACTTTGTCCATTGCTAACTTGGTACCCATCTCTTGTGAGCAACGGTCATGAAGGCTTAAACCAAACTTCCAAGCTAGCGTCTCATATCTAAGATAAATTTAAGCAAAAACAACTAAAAAGGGCCCAACCGGGTTCGAACCGGTGACCTCTTGATCTGCAGTCAAATGCTCTACCACTGAGCTATGGACCCGTTATGCTTTTTTAAATACATTATCTTATAAGATAACTAACAAATGTTTTGACAAACACCAATCTTGTCACCTCCGTTTTATGTGAGTTGTTAAACTTGAAATATATTTCTATTTAAGAAGTTTTATTATATATCCGACTATTGAAATATGTATTTTAAAAATATTATTTAAATTAAAATTAAAATTATAGATGTATGCTCTTAATTATCTAGTTCGGATGTGTGTCAGATTTCATTAAATTTGAAATTTAATTGGTTATGATGTCATTCATCATTAAACAAGTAAAACCGTACCTTTAAATTTTTAAAATTATTTGATGAAATGCTAAATTCTTTCAAATCGACCCAAATTTGAAACACGTCCTATCTTTATAATTTCTAATTTGAATAATATTTTTCTAATACATAAATTGTAAAAATTTGATGTACATTGCAATAATTATAGGGTTTTTTTTACTTTAGTAATTCTAACATTTATTTGTAAATAAATAGTATAATTGAGAGCACTTATAAAATGTCAAGCGCTTTAACACTTGAGATAAAATTTCAGAGATATTCAAGTCACAAAGCTTAAAAAATAACAGTTTCAAAAATACTAGGATAAGAAAAAAGATTATGTACGGATCTATTATTGAATCCTGAATGTTGTGGACATCAATTTAAGAGTCCTTCGGGCAGGTAGATTAATGATTTATATGGTATAATTGTAAACTTAATCATATTATCTTCAGTGTATACAATTAGCTTCAGATATTTTACACTTGTGCACGAGAAAATGAATATGGAACATTTAATTGGTTCAATTTACGTCTACCAATTTCGTGATAAACGGTCTGAGGCTCTAGCAGCACTAGTTCATCAAAAAGTTCAATTGAGATTTGTTCTGACTCAAGGCTTTCGGTATAATTCTTGTAGTCTTGTTGTTGGCACTCTCACAATTAAATGTTGTGGTGGAGACTTGAGTAGGTTTTAAAATTTGATTAAAATTTGATTTACTCTGATATATTATTAAAAATTGTAAAGTTAAATTAAACATTTTCTTATATCAATTGTGGCTAACATTTTAGTATGAACAATTTATTTTTCACACATAATTCATTTAGCAACTAAAAAAATTTAAATAGTAGTTTGTCACACACAATTCATTTCTATTCATTACTTAATGTTGCATTGATTCTAAGATTCACACCAAATTTATGATAGAAAGTTAATAATTGAAGAACCGTACCAAAAAAATAATAATTAGATTATAAACATGGTCTAACTAGCTTATTTTTCTTAAATGAAGTGAAAGTTCTTTTGCATAGACAAAAAAAATATACATTTTTCGTTAACTGACTATAAAATTTAATAAAATAAATATTCGCTTAAATATTAATTTTTAGACAACAATTTTTACATAATTTGGAGGCGTAATGAGTAAATCAATTTTGAAAGCATTGGATCCGTAAAATCAAGCCATTTTTACGCATTAAAAGGTTCAAAGCTCGGTGAAACGGCCCAATTAATGATTCAAAATTGGATAATAGGCTATCATATAATATATATATATAACAATGGACTTGGGTGGAATCATGTAAAATATCTAGACGAATTTGAGCCCAAAATTAAAAACATAAAATACCCCAATAGAATTGAGATATTACACTTGGAACTCGTGATAGATTAAATTGTGAGGGATGCTTCGGTGGACATAAGGACCTATTTGTAAAATAAACATATTTTCATTTTCAAAGTTCAAACAGTCGATCCGACCGTTCAACATTATCTCCATATTAAAATGTACTTGGAGGTGAAATTTTACATTTTTTTTGAATTTTTTTACTATTTATTAAGATGATTACAAAATCGTTGTTTTCAGACCATTGAAAAACAGCGATTTTGTAACCATCTTAATAAATAGTAAAAAATTCAAAAAAATGTAAAATTTCACCTCCAAGTACATTTTAATATGGAGATAATGTTGAACGGTCGGATCGACTATTTGAACTTTGAAAATGAAAATATGTTCATTTTACAAATAGGTCCTTATGTCCACCGAAGCAAATGCCTTAAATTGTTATTATTGTTACCACAACATAAGAAATTGAATCAAGCCTAAGTCATAGAATAATGAGTTGATAACATATCTTGACACAGCTCTCTTAAATGAGCATTTCGTCAACTTGTTGAAAAAATTCCTAACTCAGTATAATCAAGTTAGATTCAAATTTTAGTAAATCTCAATTGTGGTTACGGATATGCTCAAGTAATAGAATAATGAGTAGTTACGGATATGCTTAATGTCGTTCGAGAGAAATCTTAAAGGGTAAACTGTGGGTCCCAATTTCCAGAGAAGAATTGATTCGTGAATAATGAATAATAAAATTAAGTTTTTTACTTTTTTGTATTAATTCAGCAAGATCAGTTTTTATTTTATTATATTAATTCACCCAATAACAACATCCAAACAAGACGTTAGTCTTTTTATGTTAAGTTATAATTTTGGAGGACCAAAATTGTTAAAATTCCATCAAGTTAATTGTAACGATATTTTTAACAACAAGCAATAACTTTGTAAATACTTAGAACTACTGCACATGTTGTAAATGGGGACTGGGGAATGGTTAAATATATGTGGTCTATGCTATTTCATAATTGATCATAGAATCATTCTCAATCTTGATTTTTAGGAATTTTCTAATTTCGCTAAAAAAATTGAATCTAATGCCAATATTTCTTCTCTTTTGCATGTTTAGTATGAAATTTACCACTGGTAAACTTCTGATTTCAATTGTGTGCTTGAGAAGTATTATCAATTGTATACTTGTGTGGTTGAGTTTCTCTCTAGCTGTCTCTATTTCCACGGTGGTATATTACTTGACTGATCATATGTTATACATATATTTATTGTTTATTAATTCAAGTGCCAATTTCTAAAAAGCACAAGCTTGATGTCTTAGATAGACTATTTATTGGTTTGCAGATAAAGCTCTTGGATCTTGGTCATTTATCTGATGTTATATAGTCTTGTCCCTTTGGGTCTTATCCCTCTTACAAATGTAGCACATAGGCCGATGTTAATTTATCTTACTAGCGAAACATCTAACAGTTTCAGATTTGCAGTTTTTGTTATATCCCTGTATAATATTTCAACTATTTCAACTATACAATTTTAGTTATATCCCAATACAATTTATTAATTTTTGTTGTATATGGTTTTCCGAGCAAAGCTAGATCAATATTTCTATGGTACTATGCAGAAAAGAATTTGATTTTTTCTATGGTACTAGAGCAAAAAAATTTGAATTTTCTATGGTACTAATGCATATCAACGGGTTCATCCATAATACAAATTAATATTTTCGTTTTCAAAATCCTAACGGTCAATCCGAATCATTCAACATGATCCACATATGAATATATACTCACATACTGAATTTTATATTTTTTATAATTTTTAACTATTTTTTAAGATAGATAGAAAATCACTTGATTTGAAAAATTCCGAACCATCAAAAACAGTGATTTTCTACCTATCTTAAAAATTAGTAAAAAAAAATTCTAAATAATATAAATTCAGTCTGCAGGTATATATCCATATGAAAATCATATTGAACTGTTCGGATCGACTGTTAGAATTTTGAAAAGATAGTACATATTCATATGAAAATCATATTGAACCGACGATCGACCGTTAGGATTTGAAATATCCGAACCGTTAGGATTTTGAAAAGATAGTATATATTCATATGAAAATCATATTGAACCGGACGGATCGACCGTTAGATTTTGAGTATCCGAACCGTTAGGATTTTGAATATCCGAACCGTTAGGATTTTGAAAAGAGAGTATATATTCATATGAAAATCATATTGAACCGTTCGGATACGACCGTTAGGATTTTGAAAGGAAAAATATTAATATGTATTACAGACTAAATCGTGCTATACATAGTACCATAGACTCATTCAAATTCTAATAATATCAGAGATTTAAATGCTCTAAGTTTTCTTTGTATATTTCTTGTAAGTCTGATTATGTGATATGTTAGTTAAAACAATGGAAGAAAAGATTCTTCGGCCCATCCTACTAATCCTTCCAAAATAGTACGGGCCGTTGAGGCCCATTATTGGGCATAAAATCCAGTCCAGCGTACAGTAAGGCACCGGCGCGTGTAACCCCGACGTACAAGCCACCGTTGAGTTTGACTCCTCTAGAATATCTCTGTAGAATCCCTTAAAATCACCGAGTTTATGGCTCACAAGTCACAACCAGTCCAAGTTAATATCGGCTTGGATTTGACATGGATGAAATATCTAAAAAGTAGCATATTTTAAATAGCACGTTATAATTTTGTTTATGGTTCCACTTAAAATCATCTCTTTATTTTTTCTTTCAGAAAGATGCTTACATTTTGTATAGTTGTTATTTATTATGCTTCAATTTTGTATATGTTGTCATCAATTTACTTTTAAATTTATATGTTATTATCTTAATTCTTATATCGTATTTATATATTTGTCTTTAGTATTAGTATTCATAAATTCTTATAACTTTGTTCTCGGTTAATTAGTGTATTCCTATTCTTATCATGCGGATATAATTTTGAATCTTAATATTCAGTCTAATATTTGCATCTCCACAACAACAACAAAAGGTTTCTCTCAAAAAAAAAACAAAAAAAAAAGTATTTAAGCGTTTTCTATTTTTTATACAATTTTGTTGGCACCTTACTAAAAAAAATAACAATAAATGAACTTTTAATTCATAAGAAGAGCTGGAAGATTTATAGAGAAAATATTTAACTTTTTATATATGTTGAAATCTTACCCACTGACTTTTCTTCTGGAGCCACAACTTCTTTGTTAAGTTAGATAATTTATTAACTATTTATATAATTTACTCATTGCAGTAATATTGAAGATTTAAAAAATATTTAAGAGTGCATAATCTTTCATAAACAAAATATT
The DNA here is from genome assembly GCA_025461125.1 of Carex kokanica. Lineage (NCBI taxonomy): Eukaryota > Viridiplantae > Streptophyta > Magnoliopsida > Poales > Cyperaceae > Carex > Carex kokanica. Next base: position 5,908 of record JAJGRX010000478.1, read on the forward strand.
TATTGATTTTCATTTTTTCACTTATTATTTCTCACTTATTTCCCCTCTATTACACTTTATTTTGGACAATATCTCATACTAATATTTTTTTTCAAATTCCCCGATACTCAACTTTTGTTTTTAATGCAACATGTCCTCCTTCTTTCTATTTCTTTAATTCTAATACTTATTTTTATTTGTTTCCTGCATTTTTTTCATTTTCTTTGAACACAACATTCTTCAAATGACTTCAGATTTTTGGCGTGATTTTTTTTAGAAAAGCTTCTTAAAATATTTATTTTTGAAATATATTTTTTCGGAGTTTCAAGCGGTATCTCATAATATTCCTACGATTTGCTATAATCACGTCAATTGCCACTGTCGGTCATAAATTTTTCTTACATTTTATTCACTGTACTTTTATTTTTATATGCACGAGATTTTTAAATAAGAATTTTACATGATAAATTGAAAATTTTCTATAGCCAGTATGTCTAGCAGTACGGTGGAGACAAATACATTTTGTGGCAACCTTGTCTTATAGCTACCTACATCAGCACACACTCGCGCGCACAACACATTGACACGTGTATTTTCTGCTCTTAATCTAAATTATTTGATTTTTGTTCATTTTTTGATAATTTGATTAAGATAACAAATTCATGTAAAATAAGACAAAATATGTTATCGGTTGTCTAAAATAGTAATAAGAAAGTTGTAAAATGGGTTTCTAATGCTATGATTTATTGATAAGGTTGGGAATGTGCAACCATTAAATAAGAGGTAACAATTTTTACTTTGTTCCCACTAATTCTTGTTTTGTGCTGCAATTGAAACAAAAACAAATAAAATTAATTTCTTATAAGATGAGGAGTCCTATTAATCTGAGTTAGGATATTTAAAATATTTTTCATTTAAAAAATGATAATTATTCTGGTCTTTGTCTTAATTTAGTGTCGGTAATGATATTATATTTGCTATTGTTGTATTTTGAAAATAACAATTGGTATGATGCTTTAAAAACTAATTTAGATACAAATACTTAGTCATGTTGAAAAAATGATGGTATTATAAAATTAACGCATTAATCACTGAATTTTTTCCCAAATAAAAGCTACAAAACTTAAATTTTTTCATGACTTCTTCTTTCTATGAGAGAACAACTTTCTAATAATAGAAAATTTACTTATTCTATCTCTTGATAACATTCAAAACCGAACTTATTGTAGTGTAATATATTCGCATCATTATAAACAAAATACTATAAAATTTTAAATCTTACTAAGAATGTTAATTATTATCCACGTATTCTTACTAAAAATGCCCTTGAACTAATTTTTTTGTAAAGCTTCCCGCCACAATTCCGTTGATGAGTATCTATCTCTATTATTTGATGTTCGTCAAATACTATAAAATATGTTTCCTTAATCTCCGTCCGATGCCACCAAAAGTATTTTTTTACCTTAATAAGTATATCTCTCGTACTCTAAATCAACCACGTCGCTCCTTCCAATATACCTATCACCATACATCTCTCTTGTTTTCCTGCCTAGCAAAAAAACATTAAAAATGTTCTCTTATTTTTTATGACTTCCTCTAATATGTTATGCGACTTTGTCTCCTCAAAATTGGTCCAACGTAACATTCCACTTAATTGAATTCATGATTTTTTTTTAAGTTTTTCTACATAATTAAGACTTATTTTCTTTTACAATGGCGAGGGAAGGTCATGCCGAAGTAAGCACCACTGATATTTTTGTCAATTGCTTATTTTTTATTTTAAACTAATAAATTTGTAAAAAAGAAAAAAAAATGTCTTTTTTATTTTAACCGTCCTTACTAATTCAAAAGTCATAAAAACTACATATATTTCGTTTATTAAAATTGTTCATAATGTCTTTTGTAAATAAATTATCCAACTGTGCGAATTTTTATATTTAAATTGTCGGAAGTTTCAAGATTTGAAATTACAAAATCAACGAATAAACAGAATGCCAAATTCAAAAATTATAAAAAATTCTACCAAAATTGCATTTGAAATTTTAGACGAGTCGGAGCTTCAGACCGTTCCGTTACCTCAAACTTCTCAAAAAAAAATCCCCGTTCTACCCTTTTTCCCCTTTCTACGATCTCACTCTCTCTGCTTGTTCAAACCCTAACCCTCACTCCCCTTCCGGCCTTCCCCTCCACCGCCTTCCTTTTCTCCGATGGGGAAAGGTCGACCTCGGGCGGTACAGAAGTCTCTAACCAATGCCCTCCCCCTTCCCTCTACTCCTTCTCCCCCCATTCCCCAAGCGCCCGTTTTCTACCCATCAGAATCCGAATTCAGCGACCCCATCAGTACCTTGCTCATATACGCCCTTTAGCAGAGCCATATGGCATTTGCCGCATAGTTCCACCTGACACCTGGGCCCCTCCTCCCTTCTCACTATCTTTGTCTTCTTTTCCCCACTAAATCTCAGCCTATACACCATCTCCATCGCGCCTTTCCTCCTCTGACCCTTCAACCTTTCGGCTTGACTACTTGCGGTTTCTCACTTCACATCTACAGAGAAAACCACCCAAGAAATCTCCTGTCTTTGGAGGTGAGCCGCTTGATCTGTGCCAATTATTTAATGCCGTAAAACGTTTTGGTGGCTACAATGCAGTCTGTCAGGATAAAAGATGGGGTGATGTCCGCACAGTTTAGTCGGCCGTGAAGAAGGTCTCGGAGTGTGCCAAGCATGTTCTTGTCTCAGTTGTACTATGAAACATTTGTATGACTATGAGATTTACAATGATAGAAGAATGATCCTGAAAAGAGCAAAATGGAATTTCATACTAGAAATAAAAGAAAAAAAGATTAGTCAGAAATTAGTGCAAGAGGTAGATAATGTCAGTAACCAAGAATTTGATCAGATCTGTGAACAATGTAACAGTGGGTTGCATGGAGAGGTGATGCTTCTATGTGATAGATGTAATAAAGGCTGGCACATATACTGTCTCACACCACCATTAGAGAGTGTTCCTTCAGGAAACTGGTACTAGCCTTGAGTGCATCAATTCAGATCAGGACAGTTTCGGGTTTGTACCTGGCAAGAACCGATCTCTTGATGAGTTTCGGAGAATGGATGATAAGATGAGGAGAAAGTGGTTTGGCCAGAGAAATTTGACCAGGTCTCAAATTGAAAAGAAATTCTGGGAGATTGTTGAAGGAAAAGCTGGGGCCGGTGGAGGTTATGTATGGGAGTGATTTAGATACATCCATATATGGATCAGGTTTCCTAGACCAGGTGATCCATGTCCACCAAATGTGGATCCAGGTCTGTGGAAGGAGTACAGTGTGACCCATGGAATCTGAATAATTTCCCCAAATTGCCGGGCCTCAATTCTTCGGAGTGTGAGAGAGAATATCACTGGTGTGATTGTACCGTGGCTTTATGTAGGGATGCTTTTTCGGCATTTTGTTTGGCAATGTTGAGGACCACAGTTTCTATTCCATTAATTATATCACTGGTAGGGGTACAGACTACCCGTCTGATCTCATTTACTATTCCATTAATTATTTTTTGCACTGATATTGATATGAACTAGCTGTCAAGGATCACTGTCTTCATTCCATTAATTATGTTGGATATATGTAACTTCATTGAACAAGGGCGGGTGAAAGAGAGGCTTCTTTTGCGAACTACTGCACTGTTGGAGGGTTAACTATATTGGGGCTGAATTGCAAAACCAAAGTTAATTGAAGCTAAGCAGTCTAAAGTAGGTTTTGATTACATTTGATGTTGTCTGTACCATAACTGCTGACCTGCATATTGATCAGGTATACTCATCTGTAGTGTAGATCAATAAGTTTCAATGAGCCTGCTCAAGTTCCGATCGTTTGTTTATAGAGGAGAAAAAAAAAATTTAGGAAGTTTGAAGAGCATTTAGGTAGAAGAAGGAAAGAGTGATATAATATTGGGGCAAGGAACTAATGAAGGCGTTTGTACTACCAAAAACTTGCCTTTTTTTTTCATGGATGTGATGAGCTCAGAGCTTGAGCTGTTTCTTTACATTTTCAGGGGAGAGCCAAAATGCCTGGTATGGAGTCCCTGGATCTGCAGCCAATGCTTTTGAGCAGGTAGCCTTTAAGAACAAATTTATATTTGCACTTGAAAATAATTTGGTAACCTGCGGAAAGCTATCAGTCTTAAATTTTTTTTCATGCAATTCTCCATGAAGGTTATGCGAAATGCTCTGCCAGATTTGTTTGATACACAACCCGACCTCCTCTTCCAGCTTGTCACCATGCTCAATCCATCTGTGTTGCAACAGAATGGAGTTCCTGTTTATAGTGTTGTTCAGGTAGAAGCTGTTTGTCTTTCAATCTCAAAACTAATAGAATTACAGTCTCAAGGATTATTATATAGCTTTTGGTACTAAACCGAGTAGGAGTGACATTACCTGCAACATGCTTCACTGGAACTATTTTCGGAAAACCTAATGAGCAATAGTGCAATGATCAACCAAAACCCAAGGACTCTAAACCAAACCCCCAGAATGCATTTGTGCAAGTATAGGTTCATTCGGTATGGTAAAAGTTGATAACTTGTTATGTTATGTAAGCTACTAATATTGATGAGCCAGCCTATATATAATCCATGGTTCAACTAAAGTTTTCTGGTGGATAATTTCAGTATTATTTATAGGATAAAGTATATTATTGCTGCCCAAAAGCTTTTTGTTGTATGTGTGAAAGCTTACAACACCATTGTATTTGACTTCATTGACTAAAAGCTGCTTCTTGGCGTATTCCCTTTTACTATTTTTGAATTTCAGGAACCAGGGAGCTTTGTTATAACTTTTCCCAGATCATTTCATGGAGGCTTCAACTCTGGTATGTGTACCCTAACAATTATATATTGGTGAATTCATATTTATTGCTCTGAATCATCTGTGTGTTTTTTTTTTAAATTGGTAAATCTGCAATCATCACACTTGCATTTGAGAGCGCTCATACAACTCTGTGCTTAAATCAATATTTGCTCCTACAAGTTTAGTAATTTTGCACGCCTACAATTCGGAGGGCTAAAAACTGTACTATTTGTGAGCATTATTACTAGTCCACCTAAGAAAGAGTTTGTTCATATTACTATAGCTCTTAAGCATATGTCTGTGGTGTGTTGTTTATTGGTCATATAATTAGATAGTAAATTTCTAACTCCTTGCATCTGTATATATCCAGGGTTAAACTGTGCTGAGGCTGTGAATTCGCCACAGCTGATTGGTTACCACATGGAGGTGTTGGGGCTGAACTGTACCGAAGGTACCACAAAGGCAGCTGTCTTATCACATGAGGAGCTGCTGTTTGTGTTGGCTAAGAACGGTATTGATTCTAAATCACTGCCATTCTAACTGAAGAAATGAGAGGGTATTTCAAGAGAGAAAAAGCACAGAGAAATCTATGGGTCAGTGGTGTTGTCGGTCAAAATGGATGTCTCCAAAAATTCACCCAAGTATGTTTGTAATGAAGAGGTACATTAAACTGGCAAAGTAGGAAGGATTAATTAATAGTAAGCAGGTTCTTACCAACAGTGCTGTTTGAATTTTGGTCCTTCTTGTTATGCAACTAAAAATTGCATGGTCAAGTCTGAGTCCAACTTGAGTCTAGGATTAGTCAAGTCAGATAATTAATAGACTCGAGTTTTCTAAATTTTGATTGAATTCTTACAAGATCAGTTATAGTTACAAAAGAAATTATTTTAGCTAGATCTGATGCCTATCTGTTACCAAAAGTAAACTTGATTTTTGGGGGTCAAATTTGTTAGTTTCTAAAAAAGGTTATTCTTTTATAATTTGTTTTTATTTAATTTTGTTTAATTTCAGTTTTTAATTGGGTAGTCTTTTAGTTGCTAAGCTTTTTAAGTCTATCTAAGAGTTCACATTATGTATTATAAAATTGATACAAACAAACTAATAGATTTTAGGTTTTTCTATTTGGGTAAACCACCTTATGATATTACCTTCCTCTTTATATTCTCCTCTTATGGTTATTCCTCCTCTTTCCTGTTCTCTTCCCAAATTTTAACACTAGCCACCCTCTAAAACCTTGATTTATTGATCCAAATTAGTACTTTATTGTTGAAACATGCATAGTTCATATGAACCATATATATGCGGTCCGAGTGTTCTCATAAATTACTAGAAGTTCCAAATTGATAGTAACGAGAATAAAAAATTAATGAAGACAACAAGAGCATTGTCATCACTGTCTTTAATAAACATATTAAAACTGCCTAGAAGTTGGGAAATGAAGCAAGACAACGAGAATTTTGACGTCCTCTAATATTTGCTATATGACTATAACTATTCCAGGATCCTACATGCATCATTTGTCAACAATACTTGTATCTTTCGGCTGTGGCATGTGAGTGTCGACCGGCCTCTCTTGTTTGTATAGAACACTGGAAACATCTGTGCGAGTGTAGTCCAGAAAAACATCAACTTATGTACCGTCATACTCTCGCTGAATTTTGCGACCTGATCCATTTTAACTCAATGACGGGTTCCTCTGGTCAGCTGAAGAAAGAGGTTTGTATTCTATTTCTTTCATGCTTCTGTACAGTGTTTGTGCTTTTATGTTAGTTTTGAGATTTTGATTAATCATGGTAGGCCATCTGATCTGTTCTTAATTTTGGGGTTTTGATGGTTTGTTAGGAGACAATGATTCACCCAAATTTGCAATTAAACCCTAACTAAACTACATTAGTTCCTATATCTTCCCTCAATTCTGTAATTAAGATTTACCAGCATCGTTGTAGCCGGTACATACTTATATGAGCATGGACTGAAAAACCACCAAAATTCAAGAATTTAGTCCTTGTAAGGGTTTATCCAAAGCTTAAGAACACTAAAATCTTCAATTTTTCTCCTAGAAGTTGTTTGAATTTATATCCCATTTTCTTTTTCTGAGATAAAGTAAGTTTCATGTGTATACATACCTTATTTTAGGTGAAAGGGGGACTAATCCTTTGTGCAGCTTGCTGAGGATTGGCTTTCCAACTCATACCATATTCTCGAGATGCCATTCTCAGACTCAAATTACCATGCTGCCCTTGTGGATGCGGAGCAATTCCTTTGGGCCGACCATGATGTGGACTCGGTATATTTACTGATATACACATGCTTGCTTGTATCTATGCTAATTTTAAACCTGGGGTTGCAATCTTAAGAGGTTCCTGTATTGTAGCAGACTTAAACAAGAGAAATATTGGCATGATACTGCAACCAGTTTTTTTTAAGTACTTGATTCGGTTATTTTTGGCTCTTTCTTTGATGTAACAGCCATCAAGGGAAGCGAATTGCGAATGATATATTTAAAAATGGTATAATCCCGGGAATTGCCCGAGCATTTACTATAATTTTGACTGGTTCATGCCTGTGCTGAGTAATCAAATTGTACTGTAATCTGAGATTGGATCTGTTCTCTGCTACCTTTGCTGAATTTGAGCAAATGTGTTTTAGGTACGCAATATGGCTGACAGATTGACCCAGGCTCGGAAGTGGTCACTGCATGTCAGAGGTCTTTTGTCAAAAATAATAGTTAATGTAAAGAAACCCGAGTTCAGATAAAGTTGCATTTGGTGAGGTTCAAGAGCTGGTAACTGTTAACCCTGTTCCATGCTGTCTCCCCGAACTTGACCAACTCAAGGTACTTCTACTAAGGAATTTTAACCTAGAAACTGCAATTAGATTCATTGTTTTGTTTTGTGCTGATTACTTGTACCAGGAATGAGTTATCTTTTTATTTATTTGCTTTTTTGTCCTGAGGTTCTTATGCAAAGGTGCTGGTTTGGGGGTTAAATGCAGAATATTCCCAAATGTAACGTTAAGGTTTACCTATGTTTTTTTAATTCTTATTTTTTTTGATAGACCTACGCTGAGGAGGCAAAAAAACTGATCGGTGAAATTAACACGGCTCTTTCCTCCAGTCCAACTGTAAGCATCAATCACAACCCCCCCCCCCCCCCCCCCCCCCCCCCCCCAAACATCTACTTGCATGGCTATGGTTGTAGCAACATTGTACATTTGATTTCGGAGCTGCCGTGTTTGCTGTTTTTATAATTTTTATTGACATGGTCTGTCAGATTTTGGAGTTGGAATTACTTTATTGTCGTGTCGACAATGTTTCCAATTCATCTAACAGAGGCTGCCATTCTGTCAAAAGAGATTTCTTCTGCTAAGGTATGATCAGATGCTAATTAAGAACAACTATAAAATTCATATAGTATACATGCTGTGTCCCTACTCATACACTGGAACATAAGCTAATAAATAACATTGCTGAGATCAATGGCATGGCAGTGCATGACTGTAGTTGCCAAATTGTACTTCAATTTACCTAGTTCGTATTTGGGTGATTAAATATCAATTTACCTTCAATTGTGCAATTGAACACCAAGAAGGCCGAGATGAAGGAAATAAAGGGAGAAAAATGGTTAAATCAATATGGGTATAGTAACATTCTGTCCAGCACACATTGGTACTGGACCGCACTTCCACTGTATAATCTGCTGTATGAAATGCCTTCGTACTGGTGTGCATTATCGTGTTATTCCTCAACAGGAAAGTTAATTTACCATAGTTATTTGATCTATTCCTTAGAGGACTAATTTTAAAGGCCCAATCTGCAGTCTTTGACTTCAATAAATTAGAAAAAGAACAAAAGAAGTTTCTTATTCTTAGTGCAATATGCTGTAGGTCTTGTTGAAAAGATCCTGTAAATATATAGAAGAAAAGGAGCCTGGTGCCATCGAAATAAGCCACCTTAACAAACTAAAAGCTGAGGTTTGTCTTATATTGTTTGTAAACATGTCTTATTTCCTGGTAAAAGATCTAGACCAGTACGCTTCACGGATAATTATTAAGTTCTGTAATTTGTTTTTTCTGGTTAATAATTTCTGTGTTTGTGGTTTTTTGTGGGCTCTGGTGTAAATTTGCAACTTCTAAAATAGTAGTTTCAAACACACTTATGAACCCTGCACATAGATGCGGAGTTCATGCACACAGGATATTCTTCTTTAGTGTTATGTTACATGAACGTGCATTGCAGAGCCTTGTTGTTTGAACATTTGGAATAATGTAAACTAGTATTTCTAATTAATACTTAAGGAGTATTGTTACATGCTTGTTCCCCTACACAGATGCAACTGCTACGATGTTCGACTTCCAAAGATGGATATAGTTTTAGGGCTATGTAGAGAAGCCGAGTCCTGGAAATTGCAGTGTGAAGAGCACCTTAGGGGTCCCACTAAATTGAAGGTTTGTCATGCTAGTAATTTTCTTTGTGTTGAAATTGAGGATTGTAATCTTAAATTTTGATACATTATCTGTCAAGGACAAATTGTGGTTCTCTTTTCTTTGTTTTGCCAGTTTCTGGACTTAATATGTGTATATTTTTTAGGTACCAAATATTGATCATTCTTTTCTTGTTTTGCCCATCTTGGGGCTTAATTTCATGTTTACATGAAGCTCCTTGGTTGAGTTAGGTTGTTTAAAAAGCTTATAGCTTCTATCAGACCGTTTTGTACTGCTATTGTAGTTGATATAGAGTGATATGATTTTTCTTGAAATTGAGTGGCTCACTTGACTCAAATCATTGGGCAGGATCTTGAGGAGTTCCTTAGAACGGCAAGCAATCTCACTTACAACATTTCAGAGTTGAAGCTTCTCAGAGAACACCATGCTCATGCTTGCAATTGGATTCGCCGGGCTAATGATCTATTGCAAAGTCTTATCAAACGAACTGACTACGATAATGTCGTAGAGGAGCTTTCTGATGTATTAGAAGCTGGAGGTTCTCTGAGAGTACAAGGTAAGTTAATTTTCCTTTCTAAGTATTGCAATTTCTACACAGGACCTTGCTGGCGGATGCTACTTCCCTTTCATCAGCTATTGAACAAAAGTCAAGCCTCATTTAAACTTCAGTTGTGCAATTAAAGCCTTAATTAATCCAATTTGCCTCAATTTATCTTATTGCAAATTAGCTTCAGTTTAGCCAATTTTTGCCACAGTTACCTATCGATTGATCATGCAAGCAATCCTAAATTTGAACCAATTAAAGCTTCAATGTACTCCTGTCATATATGGTCAGCAAAGCAGTACTCCTATCATACCCGATGGTTTGTATACATACCACTGCTGCACCAGGAGAATTGCAATATCTACTTCTTAAAATCTCGTGATTTTTTTCTGTCTGTGTTTTACTTTGGTGGTTATTCTATGATGTACAGTTGATGAGCTGTCTGTTGTGGAAGAAGAACTCGAGAGATCAAAATGTAGAAAAAGAGCATCTGAGGTACTTCTATCTTGCACACAAAATTCATGCACACATCACCTTGCCTTTGGTCTTTTCATGATGACTTTTGTCATCAGTCGTATTGCAGTTAAATCCCAACATTGTTTGTTATTTGAAAGTCACACTCAACTGTCAAGCTGAGTTTAAGCAAAAGGTCTCCGCATAACCCTATCTTATGTTGACCTGAACAACTTCATAAGTAGTTCTAGTTTGTACCAGAGTGTCCACATGGCAAGAGTTAACTGATATTTTCACAATGCTCATCAATTTACCTACCCTCTCATTATACATTGTTATGGATGTATACCTTCTTGAACCTTGTTATTTGGCTATGTGTAGGCTCTCTCCGCCCGACCTCCATTGGACACAATTCAACAATTGCTCACAGAGGCTAACTTGTAAGTTACAATATGCCTCTTCATGTTTCCAGTTTGGGGAACAATTTTTAACATGAGAAATTTTGTTTTCATGCTGCTGTTTTCTAATTTTTCAGATTGGGAATAGAGGGGGATCAAATATTTGTCAAGTTATGTGAAGTATTTTCAGAAGCAAATTCCTGGGAAGAGAAAGTCCGATTTGTTCTCGAAAACACAGCCCCATTGTTCGAGTTCGAGGCACTTATTCGGTAATATTGATTTAGCAATGATTCACTTACGAAAACAAAAAATGAAATAAACCGCTATCTTTTCAGCAAGTATTAATATATCATAGTATACTAATCAGTTCTGCACATATAATCATCATTATTATTGTTGGCCTGTATTGATCAAACCTCAATTAAAATTGACATGGTTTCAGATTGGATAGGGAACAATTTGATGTTAGCAATGCAAACTGACATAAAGCTACTCTGGTTGTAGTAGATGAAGTGGTCTTTTTGATGATTTATATTCTGCTGCTTGTCTATGCATAACATTTTTTTTTCCGGTATTGTTTAAGATCTGTGTGTAATTTTAATTTTCAGGTCTTCGGAAGATATATTTGCTGTTCTCCCATCTCTTCCAGACAGTTAGCAGGGTCGTCACAATTACTCATTCATGGATGGACAGGTGTAAGCCATATAATTGCTCGCTCCAGTAAAGTTTGTGGTGACGTTCTGAATTCTCTGAACTCAAGGTTGCGTGCCATTTCAATGGGCAATTTTCCTCTATTTTTAATTTATTCACAATTAAAAGATTAGTAAAAAAGGAAGATGTAAATGCCAGTCTTGTTAAAAACCAAAGGATCAGAAATTATAGAACTAAACTGAGAAGGACAAGGATGCAAAACAAAGTTGCAGTAGAGCCTATGGCATAAATTGGTTCCCGAATTAGTCTCAATTAAGAAATAAATAACTTTAAATTAGGAGAAAAATTATTTAATGAAAGAAAAAAAATTAAACTTGAAGGAAACAAACCTGAGGAAGAAAAGGTTCTGGATAGTCTGGATTGTGTACGGCTAGAAAGGTACTAAAATCCAGATGCAAATGCTTAACTAAAAGTCTAACAGTTTGGCTTTATTTTGTAGCAATTGATCGATGAATCAAAAAGTTTGAAGGCTACCTCAGACACATCTGCATGTCTGGTTAAGATTCTGGAAGAAGCTGAAGGATGGATGCGAAGTGCGATGACTGTATTAGAAGAATTAAGAATTTTCTTCTTTCCTGGTGGAACAGATATAAATATTTCCATGTCCCTCAACGAATGTGATGGGCTAATTAATAAAATTGACAAAATGGTAGAAGCTGGTTCTTCTCTTGGTTTTGATTTTGAGGAACTGCCTCTATTGAAAAAAGCTGCTGCAGTTGCCAGATGGATTTCCTACTGCGTTTATCTTTTTGTTTCAGAGTCCCCTCAGCCAAGGTAATTGCTAAGCATAATTAATAAAACTAGAATTGCAGGAGAGGATGAGAACAGTGTGTTGTTGCTACCAGTTTTAACTCCTAGTTTGATCACAGCCTTCGCACTATTCTTGTATTCATTATAATCCCTTTCAGTTTGTAGGTGTTTAGTTGCATCTTCAGGATAAATTAATAATAAATTACGGAAAAGAAGGGTTAGGCCTGATTACAGCATTAGTTTCTGATTTTATGTGAGATGGTACATACTGGTCAGTCCCAGTGCCTATAGCTATTGGCACAAGCCTTTAGTGGGATTGATTGAGTTCGCTGCTTGTCTCCACCTGAGCAAGAACTTACCTCTCTCTCTCCCCTTTTGCAAGAACTTACCTCTCTCCCTCCCTCCACCTTTGTGGATAATTAATTATTTTAATATCTGTGCAGGAGGTGGAGACATCAATCAAAGATATGGATTTCCATTTAGGGGGCTTGTCAGGTAGTACTTTAGCAGATCGTCTCGTTAGGGGAATGTGCTGGCTAAGGAGAGCAAGTTCTGTGTTTCCAGATCCTAAATCCTCTGAAAAAAGATGCATGCTGAAGGATGTAGAAAATATTCTGGCAGAATATCAGGTTTGTTCTTTTACCCTTCTTAAAGAGTTTCACATGTACCCCTGCACTACGAGTATTCATGGTTGGCCCTGTAATGCAGAATAAATATTACCTAAACACCTCCTAACTTTAAGAAAACAGGCATGTTCTGTCTGCTGCTTGTTTTAGTTAGAGTGATAAGTAGAAAACAATATGGTGGGATGGGTAGTTTTGTCATCTTTTCAGGGGATATGTGGAACGAAATATCATCTCCACGATTACTAGGGATACATGTAATATTTCCCAGGGCTGCCAGGTAACATTAATGGCACAGTTTTCATACGAATGGAAGCAAACATGGTGTGAGAGTTGAATGACTGGGTTGGAACCAAATACAAATTTTTTTGGATCGTGTTCATGCATAATGTCATTCTTTTTTGCATAATGATTCATGAGCGCTGATAGATATTTTGAAACTTAAATAACATTAATCTCTAAAATATGTATAATGCCATTGTTTGCCGCTATGCAAGAACATAATATTATACTGTTGTTTAAAAATATGTTGGCCCTCCACAGTGTATTCATGAGACCTTTTCTTTACTTGGCTGCATCTGATATACAATATTTTGTTAGACAACAGAATAGTAACGGTTATCGGGCCTTCTGAAACTTTCTTCAGTATGGCCCATGGTTAGATCACAGTGAAGTATGAACCAACAAGAATTTTAAATTTTAATGTATGCACCAAGTCATTTAAACAATTAAATGATTATACCTTCCGCAACTCCAATGCTGTGGATGGAATCCCAAATCCTTTCCACTTTGTTCTGTCTTTCCTAGAGAAAAGGATAATAAATACTAAGATCTCAAATCAATAAATGAGAGTGGATTTCTTGCTCTAGAACCTTAAGATATAGTTAAAACTGGGGTTGTGAGCTGTACTTCTGCCAGTTCTGTGAAAAAATCAGTCTTCCTTGCTTGATTGCTGGTTTCACTGTACAAGTCGTGACAACCGTGATTTGAAACACATTTGTATCGTATCATGGTTCGTACCACTCTGGGTGACTGGTAACCCTGATATTTTCTAATATTTGTACAGGAATAAATGGTAATTGTGTTTGCAGATATATGAAATTTGCTGGGTACATTTGGGGCTTTTTGATGTGAAGAATAGGAGTTACTGTACTTTTTCTTAATTTGTACAGAATATATGTTGGCTTTTCCTCAAAAAAATGCTTGTACCTTATTGCAAATTAATAAGTTATAGCTACTATCCACTTCGTAGAAACAATAATTTTACTCTGGTCATCGTGGAATGAATGTCTTTCATTGATTCCTTATCAGAACAGTAGTCCATGATATTCCTTCTTCATTTCTGGAGAAGTTACTTCTAATTCTTGTATAATTTTTTCAATGCAGGAAGAGGTGGTGCCTTATCCAGAAATAACTATGCAGCTCCAAACTGCTATCAAGAAACACGGTTAGACCTCTAAATTTTTCCCGTGTCTGTCCCATGTTGGGGTTTGGTTTGTGATTAATTGGGATTCTTTTGGCTGAAATCAATGATCCTTCAGTCTCAACCTAGAGGTGGCAATGCGGGGTGGGTCGGTTTTACTTTGGATCATTATTGTGTCTTTCGGTCGTTCCGGGTTGGGTGTTGGGCTCGACCCTGCTTCTATCATTCTCAGGTTCTTGGGTCATCTTGAGTTGGGTCAGGTCGGGTCTTAGTCGTTCGGGCTTTCTGGCCATCTCGGGTTTTATGTGTTCGTCTCAGATTGGGTCAGTTTCAGGTTGTCCAGCATTGGATCATTTTCGGGTTTCGGGTCAGGTCAAAGTTGGATTAAGACCAGGTTGCTTCAGTAGTCATTTTTATGTCGCAGTATCTCAGATTCTAGTCTGGTTGACTGTCGAGTCATTTTATGTCGAGTTATCTCAGATTCTAGTCTGGTTAACTTCGTGTCATTTATGTCACTGTCATCTCAGATTCCAGTCTGGTTGACTTTGAGTCATTTTGGGTTTGGTCATTTATGTACAGGTCGAGTTGGATTGTGGGTCGCCTGCCTTCGGGCTGTCAAACTTTTTGTGTTGTCTCAGGTCATGGGTTGTTCAGGTTTGGGTTTGGTCTAGTTTCATGCCCATTGAGCTTTGGGTTGTCTCGAGTTTCAGGTCGTCACAAGTCTGGTTTAGGTTGGGTTGTTTGAGTTTCCACAATTATCAGGTCAGGTTGGGTTCAGTCCTGGTTGCGTCAGGTTTTGCCACCACCGGTCCCAGCACATTCATGTCTAGTATGAGCCATTTTTTTATAATCTCTTCCTTTGTTCCTTCCGCATTCCAGGCGCTGGTTAGAGCAGTGTCGTGCATTCTTTGTGTTTCCTGGTCAGAAGTCTTGGGCTGTTCTATTAAAACAAAAGGTAAGTGCTTGCTTACAGCTTTTTTTGGGTTTAAAAGATCTAAATTTCAATTACTAAGCTTTGGTATCTCAATATAATCTCATATGTAGTGGACTATTGTGTCGGTCTATGCAGGAAAGTGGCCAAACAGATGCATTTAATTGCCGGGAGATGGATGAGATTGACGTTGAATTTGAAAAGGTCAATAAGTGGGTTAGACGATGCCATGACATAATGCAACCTTTTCTTACAGATGCTAGTTCTTTATCCACCCAACTTGAAAAGGTAATTTCATTACATCATTTAACTTATCTTGAATGCATACATGACCTGACATCTAATATATGGAGAGAGGAAGCATAGGAAAGAGTAAACAGCAGTAGTAATGGATACCAAGGATTGCTGCATTGCCTGGTACTGGTTACAGGATCGCAAATGGTTCTGTTTTATCAAATTGGGAGTGGGTTAATTTTTGGTCTCCATTCATTCTGATCAATGTAGTTTCCGATTGTTCTCGGATTAAACTGAGTTATCTTGTTTTAATTTTGGTTAGTATTTAGGTCATGTGATTTGGAATGCTAGTCATTCTGGTTTATATGCATGAGACAATTTATCTGGAGTTGCTCTACTTTTCTTTGGTCAAGTAGTTTGTTAAGTTATGTGGCTTCTGCTGTTGTTTTGGTTTGAGCTCAGTGGGTTCAATTGGGTTTGAGGATACAAAATAGGTTATGTTGATGTCATTTAACCCAATTGGGAAGGTGCAATTAAATAGGATATGTTGTTGTTGTCTCTTCTTCAGCAGTCACCAATTTAACTTTTAAGATTTACAATACATATTGTCCACAAGAGGGTAACTACTTTTGGGATTTTTTTTTTTAAATTCAAATAAGATTTTGTTTTTGAATAGGTCTGTTATAAACTCAAAGGATCTGGGATGTGAAATATTGTGTACAACAATGAGGAAATTATTTTGGCTTGAGCAGACAATACTGAATATAATTTGGCATAGTGTTTTCAACAATAACCAAAGGAGAAAATTTGTGTATAGTTCAATAAACTTATGGGCTTAAATTTTCTCTTGTAGCTGAAAAGATCTCTAGATAAGGCTTTATGCTTGTATAGTGGCTCTAGTTGCATGAAGCAGCGCAAGCTCTGTGTTTGCTGTCCCTGTGATTCTGGCAAGGAAGAAGCCTATATATGTCCTCTTTGTGGAGACTGGTGAGCAATAATTTTAAGTACATTACCCATATACGTCCCTTTTTCATTTTCTTAAAATATGTTACTACTACTACTACTAGCCTACCCCAACTTGTTTGGGACTAAAGGCTTGGTGGTGGTTGTTGTTGTATGTTACCCAAACTAGGCCTCCTTTCTTCCTCATTTATTTATGAAGAAGACAGTAAATAAAGAGGATTGGTCATATTCAGGTGATACATATGAAATTTCCCATTTTGTATTTTTTTTTTATATTGTCTTATCTTGGCTATAGACTGTTCTTCATCCATTGTTCTGTAACAAATCTTGAACTGTTGCTGTTATGGACTAGGGTACTAGAGCTTCTCTGTATGTTTCAAGCCTTGGGAAAATTGTGATGCAGTTTGTTTTGTATTTAATTGGCAGGTACCATAGTTCATGTGTAGGATCGCTTCTTGCCATACCTGATAAGACAGAGGAGGTAGCATGTCCCTTTTGTATCTACATAAAAAGAGGAGATATATCAGAAAGTGAAACAAAAGCCTTTGTAAGCGTCCTAGTGTATTTTGCAATCACTACTTGAGACTGTTTAGTGATAGTTTTGTAATGTCTTTTTTTTATAACTGGATTTAAATTGCAGATTTGTAAAGCAGGTAGGCCTGAGTTGAAGTCCTTTGTTGAACTGACAGTTGCCAAGGGCCCTTATACGGGTAATGAGAAACTTCCCTTCAGCTTCCATACAAGCACTGTACATAACGTAGTGCTAAGAATAAACCTGATTTCTTCTTCTTCTTGTTTTTTTTGTTATTTAATAGGGTCCGAGAATTGGATTTGGTGGAAGAGATTGTGAGACAGGCTAAGCAATGCAAGACGTGTCTCATGCAAATATTAAACAAGTCTAATTCGTATCTTGAGAGAGATCTCAGTACTGTCTCGCGAGGCCTTCTTATTGCTATCAAGGTAGTATATCTTTTTATTAGCAAATTTTTTTTGCTGCTTGATTAAAAAGAGCTCTTTGATCATTGCTTTTTACTAAATCCCAAACTTTTGCGAAGTTATGATGCGAGCAGGATGGTATCTGAGAAAAGCTAATCTAATCCAAAATATCCACCAAAATCTGAATTTTGGGGAAGTAGTAATAACCCAGACCCAGTGTAACCAGTCGCACACCTGAACCAATGAAGAGTTACCAGTTATTTGTATTAATAGACTTGCTAACAAATAGCAATCTGTCTGACCCATGGCAGTCCCAAGTCCCAACTGCACTGCATGTAAGACTGTCTCACCCTAAAACCATATCTGATTTAACCCATAATAAAAACTTAATCGTATGTGATACCTGAAATCTCAATCGACCTGTACCTGATGTTGACCATCCTGAATTGACCTGAACCTTAAATCGGAAAGATTTTATGAACTAAATGACCGATATCTAAATTGAACTGTACCTGACCCTGAATGGACTACCTGGAAGTGATATCCGACATGAAATGACTCAAATCAATCTTGACCACTCAAGCCAATCCCAATCTGACTTGTGCTCTTTCCAAGCTGAAAAGGGACTGTATTTGTACCAAGCTGGTATAGTATAATGCTGGTTTTCCTGTACTGCTGATACTCAAAAGTAATTCTTGAGCTTTATCAAATTTTTCTATATATTTTTACAGGCAGCAGCAGTTGCAGGAATCTACAGTGAGCATGAAACCATAGGCCTTGAGTCAGCATTGGCAAGATATTCTTGGAAAGTTAGAATAAGTAGGCTTTTATCAGACTCGACAAAGCCAACCATGGAGCAATTGTTGTGCTTTGAAAACGAGGTACACAATCATGTTACATTACCTTGTGAAAGTGTTTTATATGGATATTTTTGTTTCCTATATTACCATTTCAGAAGTAGAAAATTATCAATACTAAGTTAATTTTACTACATTCTGACAATTTAGGGCCTAGATTTGGGGATACCACTTGAGGATAAATTTATGCACGAAGTGACGGAAATGAAGCGAATATGCACACAGTGGTTAGACAAGGCCAAACAGGTAAAATCTAAAATTAAAAATGAAATATAAAAGCAATATTGATTTCATAAAGATTTTAAGGAGCCTAATGGCATCAGGGCCTAGAGATATATTCGGCTATTTAATAAAACACTTTGTGGTTCAGGTGGTGTCAGATTCAGGAAAGCTTCCTCTTAACCAGGTTTATGATCTTATTAGTGATGGTGAGAATTTGCCGGTCCATTGTGAGAGTGAACTAAAGGTATAGTTTAAATTAGCTTTGGACATTTCATTTTTTTCTCAGTTGTAGTATAAGCACAGTAATTGTTATCGTAATTTGTGCAGGCGTTGAGAGAAAGAAGCATTCTGTACTGCATATGCTGCAAACCGTATGGTGGCGAGGAGATGATTGCATGTGACATGTGTGACGAGTGGTATCATTTTGATTGCATAAACTTGCGGGCCCCTTTGCCGGAAAAGTTCTACTGCTATGCCTGTCAACCATCTAGCTGGTAACTGCACAAACTTCTTTTATATTTGTTCTTGTTTTTTCCTTTTTCTCTCTTTGGTTAAGCCTACCTCTGCAGTAAAATCCCTAATTTATCTGAATTCTCAATTTGCCCCTTAAATGCTAAGAAAAAACAAACAAGAAATCAAAATAGTAAACTAAGGATGTATGAATCATGTATTATTCTTTAGATTGAACCTCTCTCTCTCTCTCTCTCAGTACAAACAAAGCTGGAAAATTTGCTGTAAGCTCAGATTCTAAAAGAAGTAAGAAACGGCAAAATGAGGAGCAAGAGACATTAGATCTTGTGGCATGTTTGAAGTCTCTCTCTCTCAGTACAAACAAAGCTGGAAAATTTGCTGTAAGCTCAAATTCTAAAAGAAGTAAGAAACGGCAAAATGAGGAGCATGAGACATTAGATCTTGTGGCATGTTTGAAGAGTGAGTTGCACAACTCATGGAAGGTTAAAGCACGGCCCTGTCATAGAACAGTTAGAAGACGTATTAATTTCAAGAGTTTCCTCTAATTTAACTTAGCGGGCTTCATTTATTGTATATAATGTATGTGTAATTTTGGTGGGCGATTTAATCATTCTTTAACTGTTGTATGTTCGATGGTCAGAATGTAATAATACTTAGCTTTGGACGTTTTCGCCTCATGTAGTTGTAGATTGAATGTTAATGTATAAGCTTGTGTTATTTAGGTTATTCTGCCCTTATCTCATAGGGGTAAAACATTTGTACACCAGAAAATTATTCTTTTAATCATAGATGACCTTAATTGTAGATAATTTAAGGTGCAGCTACAGCTTTTCTATATCTCATGCATTAAAATTAAATAATGAAACGCTTGTAAGCACATTTATTCGTGTTCATTTGCTATCTACATCATTATATGAAAATTATTCCTCTGACTGGTAAAAAAAAAAAAGAGCACGGCGAGTCTAAAGTTTCCAATTTATTGCAATCTTCCTCGCTGTTGAGTGGGTTTAGGATAAAATATAATATGATTTGTCATCTTTCTAGGTAGATCTGAATATACTTTGCCTTAATTATGGTCATAGTTACAAAAGGAGTTTTGAACATTATTAAATAATTTTATGTTTCTCAAAACATTTAACCTAAAAAAATTTAATTGAAAGTGCCATTTTGTGAGAATTGATATGGCATCTCCAAGTAATGACGTAACACGTAATCCGATTCGATATTAGAATGAACGAAAGTAAAACGCAAATCAGAAGATGTTGCCGTTGAATTGAAAATTTCGATTGGGCCGTATCAATAGAATTCAGGCCCAGATATTAAACCCGACCCAATATGGTAATAAGAACCAGTGTTGTAAATAACGGTATGCGGTCGTCGAACGGACAGGGTACCGCCAAGCGATTAATCAGTATGCAGCCGATCAATCGGAATTATGCGGACAATTTAACATTTTTATTAAATTTATGTATTATATCATAATTTATTAAAAATAATTTATTTAACTCATTAAATTTATCAAATAAACTTAATTTAACTTAGTTTTATTATTACAATATGACACTACGCTTATTTCTTCTTAACACATAAGAGGATTTTTTTTAAAAACCATAATTAAAAAAATTAAAATTAGGGAACCAACATGATTACCTGCAGATTTCAAAAAACCATAAGAAC
>JAJGRX010000581.1:2500-5000 GCA_025461125.1 Carex kokanica
TCAGCCGCTTGGTCCGTGTTTCTCCACCGCTTGGTCTGTGTTATTAAGCCGCTGGGTCCGTGTTTTTCCCCCGCTTGGTCCGTGTTTCTCCCCGCTCAATCGTGTTTTTCAGCCGCTCGGTCCGTGTTTTTCCCCCGCTCAATCGTGTTTTTAAGCCGCTTGGTCCGTGTTATTCAGCCGCTGGGTCCGTGTTTTTCCCCCGCTTGGTCCGTGTTTCTCCCCGCTCAATCGTGTTTTTCAGCCGCTCGGTCCGTGTTTTTCCCCCGCTCAATGGTGTTTCTTAAGCCGCTCGGTCCGTGTTTTCCCCCGCTCTATCGTGTTTTTTCAGCCGCTCGTTCCGTGTTTTTCACCCGCTGGGTCGTGTTTTTCAGCCGCTCGGTCCGTGTTTTTCCCCCGCTCAATCGTGTTTTTTCAGCCGCTCGGTCCGTGTTTTTCCCCCGCTCCATCGTGTTTTTTCAGCCGCTCGGTCCGTGTTTTTCCCCCGCTCGATCGTGTTTTTCAGCCGCTCGGTCCGTGTTTTTCCACCGCTGGGTCGCGTTTTTCAGCCGCTCGGTCCGTGTTTCCGACCCGCTCGGTCCGTGTTTCCGACCCGCTCGGTCCGTGTTTCCGACCCGCTCGGTCCGCGTTTATCCCCCGCTCGGGCCGCGTTTATCCCCCGCTCGGGCCGTTTTTTCCCGCTGGTCGGGGCCATGTACACCGCTTGGCATGTACATGAGGGGGCGCCCCTTCCAAATATCCCTCCCCCTATAGGGGAAAACTGGATTTGGGCCTCCAGCCACGCCCAGGGTTACCACCCCCTGGAAATCCCCCAGGCTCCCCCCCATTTTATGTGGATGCACTAGCGCAGAGCACCCCGCTGGGCCCTTTTTCCACCGCTCAGCCGACTTCCCCCCGCTTTTGCGTGGCCGCCCCCACGCTGGGGCTCCCCGCTCAGCCGACTTCACCCCGCTTTGGCTCCCCTCTCAGCCGACTTCCCCCCGCTTTGCGTGGCCGCTCCCCGCTCAGCCGACTTCACCCCGCTGGGGCTCCCCGCTCAGCCGACTTCCCCCGCTTTTGCGTGCCTTCCCCCCGCTTTTGTGTGGCTTCCCCCACGCTTGGGCTCCCCGCTCAGCCGGCTTCCCCCCGCTCTTGCGTGGCTGCCCCCACGCTGGGGCTCCCCGCTCAGCCGGCTTCCCCCCGCTTTTGCGTGGCCGCCCCCCCGCTGCGGCTCCCCGCTCAGCCGACTTCCCCCGCTTTTGCGTGGCGCCCCCACGCTGGGGCTCCCCGCTCAGCCGACTTCACCCCGCTGGGGCTCCCGTCTCAGCCGACTTCCCCCCGCTTTGCGTGGCCGCACCCCGCGCTGGGGCTCCCCGCTCAGCCGACTTCACCCCGCTTGGGCTCCCCGCTCAGCCGACTTCCCCCCGCTTTGCGTGGCCGCCCCCCGCGCTGGGGCTCCCCGCTCAGCCGACTTCACCCCGCTTGGGCTGCCCGCTCAGCCGACTTCCCCCGCTTTTGCGTGGCGCCCCCCGCGCTGGGGCTCCCCGCTCAGCCGACTTCCCCCGCTTTTGCGTGGCCGCCCCCACGCTTGGGCTCCCCGCTCAGCCGACTTCCCCCCGCTTTGCGTGGCCGCCCCCCGCGCTGGGGCTCCCCGCTCAGCCGACTTCACCCCGCTTGGGCTGCCCGCTCAGCCGACTTCCCCCGCTTTTGCGTGGCGCCCCCCGCGCTGGGGCTCCCCGCTCAGCCGACTTCCCCCGCTTTTGCGTGGCCGCCCCCACGCTTGGGCTCCCCGCTAAGCCGACTTCCCCCGCTTTTGCGTGGCTTCCCCCACGCTTGGGCTCCCCGCTCAACCGACTTCCCCCCGCTTTTGCGTGGCTGCACCGGCGGGGGCATGTACACCCTTGGGCATGTACATGGCAGCACCGACGCTGAGCGCCAGCAGCACCAGCGCAAAGCACCGGCGGGGGCATGTACACCCTTGGGCATGTACATGGGGGGGCACCCCTTTTGAAAATCTTGCCCCCCTATAGGGGAATACTGGATTTGGGGCTCCAGCCACGCCCAGGGTTACCACCCCCTGAAAATCCCCCATGTCATAAACGGTCGTGTTGCACCGTTTTTTTACGCGATCTCACCAGTTTTGCACGCAACTTGACCCGATAAACCGATTTTTTTTTAAATTTCAAAATTTTTTCAAATTTCAAATTTTTTCGAAAATTCAAACTTTTTTCAAATTTCAAATTTTTTTCAAATTTCAAATTTTTTTCAAATTTCAAATTTTTTTCAAATTTCAATTTTTTTTTCAAAATTCAAAATTTTTTTTCGGGTTTCAATTTTTTTTTTCAAACTTGGCCGCCCCCACGCTTGGGCTCCCCGCTCGGCCGACTTCCCCCCGCTTTTGCGTGGCTGCGCCCACGCTTGGGTTCCCCGCTCAGCCGACTTCCCCCCGCTGGGCTCCCCCACGCTTGGGATCCCCCCGCTGGCCGACTTCCCCCCGCTCAGCCGGCTTCCCCCGCTTTTGCGT
>JAJGRX010000581.1:15000-17500 GCA_025461125.1 Carex kokanica
GCTCGGTCTGTGTTTTCCCCCGCTCGGTCCGTGTTTTTCCCCCGCTCGGTCCGTGTTTTTCCCCGCTCGGTCCGTGTTTTCCCCCCGCTCAATCGTGTTCTTAAGCCGCTCGGTCCGTGTTTCTCCCCCGCTTGGTCCGCGTTTTTCCCCCGCTTGGTCCGTGTTTTTCCCCCGCTCAATCGTGTTTTTAAGCCGCTTGGTCCGTGTTTTTCCCCCGCTTGGTCCGTGTTTCTCCACCGCTTGGTCTGTGTTATTAAGCCGCTGGGTCCGTTTTTTTCCCCCGCTTGGTCCGTGTTTCTCCCCGCTCAATCGTGTTTTTCAGCCGCTCGGTCCGTGTTTTTCCCCCGCTCAATCGTGTTTTTAAGCCGCTTGGTCCGTGTTTCTCCCCCGCTTGGTCCGTGTTATTAAGCCGCTGGGTCCGTGTTTTTCCCCCGCTTGGTCCGTGTTTCTCCCCGCTCAATCGTGTTTTTCAGCCGCTCGGTCCGTGTTTTTCCCCCGCTCAATTGTGTTTCTTAAGCCGCTCGGTCCGTGTTTTCCCCCGCTCTATCGTGTTTTTTCAGCCGCTCGGTCCGTGTTTTTCACCCGCTGGGTCGTGTTTTTCAGCCGCTCGGTCCGTGTTTTTCCCCCGCTCAATCGTGTTTTTTCAGCCGCTCGGTCCGTGTTTTTCCCCCGCTCAATCGTGTTTTTTCAGCCGCTCGGTCCGTGTTTTTCCCCCGCTCCATCGTGTTTTTTCAGCCGCTCGGTCCGTGTTTTTCCACCGCTGGGTCGCGTTTTTCAGCCGCTCGGTCCGTGTTTTTCCACCGCTGGGTCGCGTTTTTCAGCCGCTCGGTCCGTGTTTCCGACCCGCTCGATCCGTGTTTCCGACCCGCTCGGTCCGCGTTTATCCCCCGCTCGGGCCGCGTTTATCCCCCGCTCGGGCCGCGTTTATCCCCCGCTCGGGCCGTTTTTTCCCGCTGGTCGGGGCCATGTACACCGCTTGGCATGTACATGAGGGGGCGCCCCTTCCAAATATCCCTCCCCCTATAGGGGAAAACTGGATTTGGGTCTCCAGCCACGCCCAGGGTTACCACCCCCTGGAAATCCCCCAGGCTCCCCCCCATTTTATGTGGATGCACTAGCGCAGAGCACCCCGCTGGGCCCTTTTTCCACCGCTCAGCCGACTTCCCCCCGCTTTTGCGTGGCCGCCCCCACGCTGGGGCTCCCCGCTCAGCCGACTTCACCCCGCTTGGGCTCCCCTCTCAGCCGACTTCCCCCCGCTTTGCGTGGCCGCTCCCCCGCTGGGGCTCCCCGCTCAGCCGACTTCACCCCGCTGGGGCTCCCCAGCGACTTCACCCCGCTGGGGCTCCCCGCTCAGCCGACTTCCCCCGCTTTTGCGTGCCTTCCCCCCGCTTTTGTGTGGCTTCCCCCACGCTTGGGCTCCCCGCTCAGCCGGCTTCCCCCACGCTTGGGATCCCCGCTCAGCCGGCTTCCCCCCGCTTTTGCGTGGCCGCCCCCCCGCTGCGGCTCCCCGCTCAGCCGACTTCCCCCGCTTTTGCGTGGCGCCCCCACGCTGGGGCTCCCCGCTCAGCCGACTTCACCCCGCTTGGGCTCCCTTCTCAGCCGACTTCCCCCCGCTTTGCGTGGCCGCACCCCGCGCTGGGGCTCCCCGCTCAGCCGACTTCACCCCGCTTGGGCTCCCCGCTCAGCCGACTTCCCCCCGCTTTGCGTGGCCGCCCCCCGCGCTGGGGCTCCCCGCTCAGCCGACTTCACCCCGCTGGGGCTGCCCGCTCAGCCGACTTCCCCCGCTTTTGCGTGGCGCCCCCACGCTGGGGCTCCCCGCTCAGCCGACTTCCCCCGCTTTTGCGTGGCCGCCCCCACGCTTGGGCTCCCCGCTCAGCCGACTTCCCCCGCTTTTGCGTGGCTTCCCCCACGCTTGGGCTCCCCGCTCAACCGACTTCCCCCCGCTTTTGCGTGGCTGCACCGGCGGGGGCATGTACACCCTTGGGCATGTACATGGCAGCACCGACGCTGAGCGCCAGCAGCACCAGCGCAAAGCACCGGCGGGGGCATGTACACCCTTGGGCATGTACATGGGGGGGCACCCCTTTTGAAAATCTTGCCCCCCTATAGGGGAATACTGGATTTGGGGCTCCAGCCACGCCCAGGGTTACCACCCCCTGAAAATCCCCCATGTCATAAACGGTCGTGTTGCACCGTTTTTTTACGCGATCTCACCAGTTTTGCACGCAACTTGACCCGATAAACCGATTTTTTTTTGAAATTTCAAAATTTTTTCAAATTTCAAATTTTTTTTCAAAATTCAAATTTTTTCGAAAATTCAAACTTTTTTCAAATTTCAAATTTTTTTCAAATTTCAAATTTTTTTCAAATTTCAATTTTTTTTTCAAAATTCAAAAATTTTTTTCGGGTTTCAATTTTTTTTTTCAAACTTGGCCGCCCCCACGCTTGGGCTCCCCGCTCGGCCGACTTCCCCCCGCTTTTGCGTGGCCGCGCCCACGCT
>JAJGRX010000613.1:0-21505 GCA_025461125.1 Carex kokanica
CATTACACTCTCTGCTAAAATGACACAAAAGTAGTGAGAACGGAGTTACGGAGAGAATTGCAACATAACGCTGTCTTGAATTAAATGCATGCAGGGGCGGACCCAGGAATTTGATCAGGGGTAGGCACAATGAATTAATCGAAGCAGCGGACTTGACCAATGAATAAATTAGAGCAACAAATCTATTATTCTGAGCCAGGAGTAGGCACAATATTGGACCAGGGGTAGGCACAGAAATAAAAATACACTGGGTTTAAAAAAAATTTTAATTCCAGGAGTAGACACTTGCCTACCCCTGGGCCATCATAGGTCCGCCCCTGAATGCATGTATATAAAGACTATAAAGAGTACACTTTTTGCCTTATCTTATGACTTGGTGACATGGCAAAAAGTTATATATATTTCTAGATTTCTAATTATAGCATCCAGTAAAGCGGAGAAGGTAAAAAAATAGCACAAGAATTGGAAGTGCATGCGTTGCACCAATTATCATAGATCTAATAGACTTAGAAGAAGCACAAATGTTTTTTTCTTGTACGTGTTATTATATAAGCTAAATTTTGAGAGCAAAAAACTGAAGACAATGTGAACTGCTGCCATGCATGCACCGATAATTATATAAATTTACCAAAACTTGCAAATATCTGATAAGGCACGCTTCTGTTTCATGGTCTTAGAAAAAAAACAACAGAAGATAAGAGTAATAATTGGGTTACACACAAACTTCTACTATTGGAACGATGTTACATTTTGTAGTTTGTTTCCAAAAGTTGCATGAAGCAGAACTAAATTCTCGCTTCAATATTGATCCAAATAAATCTAAAAAATCCAGACATGTACACATAAATTCACCAAAACTTGAATTGAAAAAATGATTTATTTAAAACGGATAGTTTTTTTGTATTGATATCATATATTTAAAAAATATTTTAATAAAAGCCAAAATATATAACACAAGATAATATAATTCTTCACTGTTTGATTATATAAAAGTTATAATAAATAACTAACACCAATAGATGACATGTTTATATAAAAAAATAACATATTCATATTTTTTTTATCATATTACGATTTAATATGAAAGAAAAATCTTAAAACTTAATCTTCATTACAAATTAGTTTAATGACAAGTTAAATAATGCGGTTCTGGGTAATTAAATCAAACTTTAGAATATTGAAAATATTAATCATATAATTATAATTTTTTTTTCCTTGTCCGCAAAAGGGGTTGAGAAATTAAGTAATTAAAGAAAAAGGTGTTGAGAAATTAAGTAATTAAAGAATAAATGAATTTGATATATATACATAAGAAATAGTAATGAAGATAGATTAAATTAATAAATTAGGTTCTCGTGAAGAAGCAGAGATACGCGTTGAAATATATGATAAAACTGTCAACGGGAGCGCTAGTTTTATCTTTCTTTTATGTTGAATTTTTCTATCTTAAGAAAAAAGTTTACTGTATTTTAATCGTTTTCCTTTTAATTTCTATTCTTGCTAACCGTGCCTTCTAAAATTTTAGTAACTTTTATTTTTTTTCGGTAACCATGATGGTGCACAGATTTTTTTTTCCTATTTTAGTTTTTATCTTTCTATATTTTAACAATTTTTCAAGTTGAAGATGTTTTTATTTACTTTTTCACGTCGTTAAGTCCAGTGAGTTAGAAAACCAAAGCAAATGAAGGAACATGTTATTCTTATATATAAGTCCTTTAAATTTCTTGTATTATCATATGGGAGGTTAATACATGAAAAATAAAAAAATTAGTAAAATTTATATGTACCTGATCAAATTTTTTGAAAGCCGTAGTAGTTTACTTAGCCACCCATGAACTATAATACTACTCCGCCTGATTACCTCATTGACATACGCATGCGCGCACCTTAATTTGACAGGATGTTATACATATCTCCAGCATGCATATTCAAAGAGGACTTGTCATATACGTATTTTCTTAAATTGCAAGGGTGGCCAATAATGTTCAAGCAGGCAACCAAGGGCTGATCGACAAACTTAATTACTATAAAAATTAATTCAACTAATAGAGCAAATATATAGGATCCCAACCAAACTAATTTTGGACGTTACTGGCTAGTACTATATAATTGGTTTCACGCATGATCATAACTTTTGAAAGATAGGAATTTGAACTTTGAAACATCCAGTCAGAACTTTAATATGGCATCAATTATTAATGATTAAAGAATGAATTGCTCCAGTACCCATATAGTTAGGTCTTTCCCCTTCTACTTCAAATTCAAAGATGCTTTAATTAAAGAATGAATTCGTTGGAAAAACTTCACATGCATGTACTAATGTCATAATTTCCAATGTTTTGGATCTGGTACGTCTTTCTGACTAATTTTTGTTTTATCTATTCGTACATGGTACGGGTTGAGATATAGAAGTCACAGTAATCATTGGTCATGGAAAAATTATTTCATGGAATGTCCATACTGACCCTTTTCTTGCATGTTCATCATTGACTCGTACATTGGACTTATTTGTATCACTCGTAATAAGAGCCGTTTATATATACCAAATTAAGGATTTTACTTGGTGACCCTAGAATGTTTGGTTTCCCTAGGATTTTACTTAGCACACATGGGTATGTTTGGATGACACAAAAATAAATATTATTCTAAATATAAGCCATTCGGAATAGCAATGCGCATTTAAACAATATTTTTACTATTCAAAATAGTTAGAATAACTGATATTCTCTATTCCTTGTAAATGTTGGATTAGCTACTATTCAGAAATATGAAACGAGAGAAAAAATATTTTCTTATTTTATTTTCGCCAACATAGTTCCTAAATGACAAACTTGATACCACTTTCTGCTATCTTCACGTCGTGACAATTCATTTGAGATCCCACTTGCCTATCTTTCCTCTTAATTAGCATATTGTTAATACTATTTTTATTAGTTACAACTATTCACTATTCCACATATACAATCCAAACAATATTTTTATTAATCCGAATAGCACCATTTTCACACTAATATGAAAATCACTATTTTTTTTTCTCTATTCTCATTTACTATTCTAAAATTTTGTTATTCTAGCTATTCTTACTCTCATCCAAACGTACCATATTAGAATAGCCAAATCTCAAAACTCTTAGGAATAGTCTATTCTAATAAGACAAAAAATTTTGGATTCTCTATTATAGTTATTCTAACCCAACCAAACACTGAATAGGCTATTCGATCTGAATAGTTTAATCTCAAAAATAACTTATTCTTAATCCAACCAAACATATCCTAGATAGTTAATCTTCTAGTTATGCATAAAATGTTGAAATCATAGATTGGTAATTGACCATCCACGACGTCAATTATCAAGTCAAACCAATAGAAAGTCACCACTTAGAATTAAAAAGATTTAGTGTCAATAATAACTGTTTATCCGCGTTCACTCTGTGGGTCAACTGACATGATTCAGATTTATTTTCAACTAACCATGAAAGAATGCTGGTATATGCATGACATCATGTTGATTAACATTAAAGAAAAGGAAAAAAAAATTGTGCTTCACCAAATGTCAAACATTTGTTGCGTAATAATTAATCCAGTGTGGAATATAAATACCATAGTAGACATACATGCTAGGTATGAAAACAAAGACTCTAGAAAAAAAGCTTGAGTTTTGGGAAATGAAATAACATGTTTGTTGTAACTATATATAGGCATACTGTTATGTTTTTTTTGTACTTGCAGCATGAACTAGAGGCAATTGCTATGTTTTTTTTTTTTGGATGAAAAGGCAGCAACGTGGCAACTAGTTGTATATATGGAAGCAACAATTAATGCTTGTAAAGACATTGTTCCATTTTAATGTTCAATGTACTACATTATGCAATTAGTTGGGGGTAACCATTTAGGGACCCAAGAAAAGGTTGAGCCTTTAATGGTCATTGAAAAGTTAAGCATTTAATGGTCAGGTTGATGATTTGTCTAGTACTAAGGAACTTGCAAATATATGGAGTTAAGTAAACTTAATTTAGAATCCTAAATAACTGCATGTAATTTATCACGGATATTTTTGAATATATCAATGTAAAATTATCTGGAAGTGTTTTCCAACATATTAAACGGCTAAGATTTATTTATTCTTTGAAATTCAAAATTAAGTAACACTATATTGTACTGCTAAAATTTAATTGGTATTTTAAATTAACAGAAAACTGTGGAAAAATTAATTTTTGCATCAAGCCAGTAAATGATAACGAAACCACTGATACCATAGTTCTAGCGAAAAGAAAAAAAAAATGTAGTATAACTATGTAATAATTAATTTTTGTCACATCATGATATTATTAATGGCGTGGGAGTTCTTAAAGGAGTTAATGAGATAACAACGACCTGCGCTTTTGTTAATGAAGAAAGCTTGCAATGAAGGTTCAGTATTATTGTAAAATTTGTACTGCTTACTCATTAAATTTTGCGCCTTTTTTGCTTATATTAATAATCGATCAAGTATGGATGATAAATATATACATCTCAATAGAAAATGACTGGTTTTTTCTTTAATTAATGAGCAGAAAGGTTCAGCCCCAAGTATATCTCATTCTCACGAAAAAATAATGAAAACGAGATTGACTCAATTTCAAGATAAGAATAATATATCAGCAAGTAATTCCTTGTATATATATATATATATGTATATTTTTATGTCGTATTTCTCTTTATATGTTAGTGTACACAATTAACTAGAAGAGGAACGAAAGGAATTTTCAGCATCTCCTCCCGGACCCACAGATCATCCACAACAAAATTTACATGGATAATCCGGCTCCCTCCTGCTATCCTATCTATTAATTGATCTATTATCAACATTTTGTTGCAAAAAAGCAGAAAAAAATAAGAAGAATGTATCTGCAGCTCTCTTTAAATATTGAGAGATTGTACTAGGTTGCCTAATTGAAAGGCTGCAGCCTCGAATCTCCATGCGTTATCTAAACTTTGCTTGGAGATAAAATCTTTCAGTGTTGTGAAAATGTCTACCCCTTCACTTTTCATTTGAGCCATCTGCGCAGGGCATTTCAGCAACCCAAGGTACGCATCCAAATCATGCACACATGCCGGGTTGTTCATCTTGAAGAAGTTCAATGCCAATTCAACTCCTACATGTGTGTAGCAGGAGCAACTCCATGGCATATCAAACCTCTCCCCTAAAGCCCTCAAGTTGTCATTTAGGAACACGCCGGGTAGTTTTGTTACAGGGTCATTCACATTTACGACTCTTAGAACCTTAACACCGAGCTCTTCGCATCTCTCCTTAAACCCTAAATTTCCAACCCTCGGGCCTGCATAAGAATATACCGTGATTGGGATTTTCCTTCCGGAAGCATCCCGGTTGAGCCCTAGTTCGGCCAGGTCGTAGCCAAGTAGCGTTGCTAGAGAGCTTCCCATGCTGTGCCCGGCCAATGTGATGCTGATATCTTCATCCTTGTATTGATTAATGAGGCGTGAGATCTCAGAGAGGAGTTGATTTCTGCAACAGCCTGTGGTGAATTTCGCACTGTTGTCAGATGAGGTGTACAAGCTCAAAAACCCTGATTCCACCATGACATCTGGCCGGTCATTGTGGGGGTCGAACCGTGCCGGTGTGAGTGAGCTCATCAAGTTTGCAACCCACTCGGCACTTGTGATGGTGCCTCTGAATGAGACAATTATGTCCCTTCGACCCAAACGCTTGATCTCTTTCTCATCTGTCGCGACTGCAACGTATCCAATCCAACGGCTACAACAAGTCGGCATGTCAATACCGGGTGTTGCGTAGATGTACTTGGTGACTGTGTAGCCTGAATGGCCCAAACCAGTTTCTTGCATCATGCGGCTCTTCCCGTATTTGCAGTTGAGATACCTCTTTGATCTTGGGTCCAAATCAAAGGCCTTGTAGCATGCCGTTACCAATTCACCGTACCGGATTATCTCAGCTCGAAGAAGCGGATGTAGTGGTTCCATCAAATTTGCCCAATCAGATGCACCTTGGATCTCATTCCACATGTTGGCAAGTGAAGGTCTGGGCTCGGTACAATTAACCGGCACTGTTTTGGTGATATGTCTGATGGAAACTGACGGTCCTGATGTACTGGTTGCCTGGTTCTGACGGCCCAAGTTAGATGGCACAGCAACCGCCGTAGCTGTGGCAGTGGTGTGGAGCCGCGTTGATTGATGCTTGCGGTGCGAGATGAGAGAAGAGCTAGACATAGAAATGCTGGATGCCATTTAATTTGGGTTATTTTTTATATTTTATGTGCTTAGTTTTTCTTGGGTTGGTGTGAGAGTGAGGAAAAGAGAGAGGGAGAGAAGAGAGAGACGGAGCGGATACTAATTGGGTGTGATGTGCGATCTATATATATATGAAGAGATGTTGAGCCACAAAATAACACGGTTTGTGTTGTTAACTCACATGCTTCATCCGGTCGCTATTACTCATTTTTTCTCCGTTTGTTTTCAAACTGAGCCGTCCATGCATATCAGAAATTCAATTTTATACTATATGTACAATATATATGTACATTGTTGCAACAATGTATGCTTAAATCATAATTATACAAACAATATAATTCATCCACTTAAGTTGATATTGAACCAATTTATGTGATATCATACAAACATGCTTTGATACATTATTGTTCATTCATCACTAAATTAAATGCATAGTGTTGAGAAAGGGATATCTCCAGTACAAAAAGTAATGGAGAGAGGAGCTTGTCTAACAAATTGCGACCGAGTGGACTTTTTGGAGTTAAGCCACGTTTGGCGCGGGGCTTTGACTGCGGAAGTACTGGAGAGGAACTAAGGGAGTGACGAACTTTGTTAATTATTTTTTGGACGGTTGGGGTCCGGATTGCGGCTCTTCAACCTGTGGGGCCCATAAAACAGAGTTAGAAAGGTTAAAAAAAGGGGACCTTTTTTCTTTTGAAGTTTTCTTTGAATATGTATGAGTATGATCGAGTGGATATTCAACTGGAAAAAGAGTGGGGACTGGGGACCCAGGGGATCTTTTGGAGAAAAAGAAGCAGAAAACAAATAAGTGAATAATAGAACATGGGGATGTGCTATTTGCTTGATTTTATTGTGCTTTGACTAGAGTATGTTTTCATCTTTTGTCTTCTAGTTCTGAACGCCGTTTTTGTAATAGCCCTTTCTTAGGTTATGTATTTTTCTTAAATTTAGTTATAAACTCATTTTTCTTATTTTCTTTGTATTTATTAGCAATATAATCAGTTTATAATTGATAAATATAATTAAATTTTATTGCAATCGAACAACAACAAAAAAAATGCGTATTTAGTGCTAAGCATATTGATGCTCCATAAGGGCACTTGAGCTTAAAAGCATATAAGGCATGCTAAGTAATTAAGTATTTTTAATCTTTAGAGCAATCATTAATAATTGTTAAATTTAATTATTTGGATGAAAACTATTTTACTTTTTACCAATAAATTATATATATCAAATATGTGGGACATACCTAATTTAATGTACATAATTAATTACTTTATTATATGATAATTTATTCAAAATTTGTATATAATTTTAATGTTGCATTCTATCTGTTAGTGTTTATTTTAATATAAAATCAAAGTATTCCTCCAATACGTGTTTTTATTCTCAGGACGAACCCTGAATAATAGCAACACTCTTTGAAAGTTTATTATTAAATTATAAATAGCATAAAAAAATGTTGACTAAAGTTCCAATGTCAAAATATTACCAAGTGTACGTACGTACGTAGCTAGCAATTAATTCATGAGTCATGTTTAGTCTTGGAACATTCACCTGTGTATAAAAATGAAATAAGCAATGGAAACCTAATTATAATAAAATAGTCGCGGGCTAACATGCTTAAAAAATAATTTATAGTTAAGCGTGTTTAGGTATTTATATATAGTTTTTGAATCGGTAATCTA
The DNA here is from genome assembly GCA_025461125.1 of Carex kokanica. NCBI lineage: Eukaryota > Viridiplantae > Streptophyta > Magnoliopsida > Poales > Cyperaceae > Carex > Carex kokanica. The sequence goes on from JAJGRX010000613.1 coordinate 7,934, forward strand.
ATCGAATACCTACTCCCCTTGTTCTAAAAGAGTACTCCAAATTTTACGCATTTACAAGGGGGGAAACAAATTAATTAGTAACTTGACGTGACTATGAGCCATTTATCATAAGCATTGCAGAGAGAAAATATGCAGTGATTTAACAATATAATAAATGCTCACTTAAATAATGAAATGTTAATAGTTTGAGTAAGAGGCGGAATCAGAAAATTGAGATAGGCAGTCTGAAAAAAAGTATTTTGTCATTTCATCTTATGAGAAAAACTAATAATATATCTTTTGTAAAAATTAAAAAAATTAAAAGACGAAGCTAAAAAATTCTAATTTACAGGGGAATTCTTAGCACCTTTTTCCTCCACCTAGTTTTGCCTCTGAGTTTAACAGTTTATATGCATAGCGATATCGGTCTGTATTGATAGATTATATATCTATTTTCAAATTTTTAACAATTAATTCGAACCACTCAATATGATATTCACATGAAAATGTACTTGGATGCCAAATTTTATATTTTTTAGGATTATTTTACTACTTTTTTAGATAGATAGAAAATTACTTGATCTAAAAATTATAGGCTATGCATCCGAAAGTTGTAGTTTTATACATACCTAAAAAGATAGTAAAATTATAAAAAAAAATACAAATATATCTTTCAAGTACATTTTAATATGAAGATCATGTTAAATGTGTCGGATCGACTATTTGAAATTTAAAATTAAACAATGAATTCATAATATATACTGATATGCGCTATGCATAGTATCTTAGCCTCACTCACATTATCTATCATCAATTTTTTTGTGCACATATATGTCATTTATGTACCACACATTTAATTAAGAAACCATATACCTAGGGGCAAAAATGGATCAGATACAGAGCGAATAGTGGTAAAACTATATCCATATCCATTTATATTTTTTGGATATAGGTACGGATATGGATCAGATCGGATATTTATTAAAAAATATATAAATATTATTAAAAAATATCAAAGTTTATAATATATATTTATGTAATTATATTGATGAATAACATAATATTTCTTTTATAATAATATATATCTACTATTTGAATACGGATAATTGAAACATAAAATCATTCATATCTACACAGATATTCGGATATCAGATAATCATATTAATGTTTCGACTACGGATCATATATTATCCAGTCCGTTTTCACCCCTTCGTATACTGAACTGGATTAAAAGAAGTCGAACCAAGAAAATGAGCGAAAAAACAAAAATAGTTGGCAAAGAGGAGAGAAAAAAAAAGTTTGACTTTTGTATCACACTGTCAAAATTATTAATAAAAAAATAAAAGGTTCTCGTTTAGGCCCTGTTCGGCAGTAATCCCGAAATTACTGTTCACGTGGGAAAAAAAAAATTCACTCAGACTGAATTTTTTTTTTCCCACGTGAACAGTAAAATCCAGTTCAAAAATTTACTATTCCCGTTCCCGTTCCCACTGTGCAGCCGAACAGGCCCTTAGTTCGTGGTTTTGTTAATTCTTTAAAATTTGGGAAGAGCTTGGACTCGCAATGAAGCTACCGTATCCTTTAATTATAATAAAAAAACATATTAACTATCACATGGAATTCTTCCATTCTGTGGTGAAAGGCTAGCTTTTTTTTAGAGAAAGACCGTAAGGGTATTGTACAAAATATGAAGTACATAGTTTCAGTCACAGTACGTGTTATTTGAACATCAGTATTTAAGGTGTAAAACCACCAAGTACAATACTTAAACAGAGGATACATGCATCATATACAGGATGAAATATTTAACTAAGCCAGATTTACTAATAAGTGGCTTCATAGTTGTATAGCCTCGATAGATGCTGACATTGATAATCATGAAATTGTGATGTGAGGAGCCATGCACAACTAAAAAAGGCTAGTAGAATAGACGTAGAAAGAGGAGAACATAAAGATTAGCAGGAGCAAAAATAGTTAGAGAAAGGAGACAACATCACTAAGATCATTACTAACAATAAACAAAAACTTGGTACCTTATTCACAGAAATGAATACAGATAGAGGGGCTTGCTAGCCACTACCAAGGATTTTTCAAAAAGAGAGAGAGGGGGGCGACGTCATTATTTGCTTATTTTAAAAAAAAGATAGAGAGAGAAGAAAGAGAAGGTAGCACAGTTGATTAGGAAAAAAGTCATAGGATTATTGGTTACTCAAAAGTCGAGAGTTTGATTCTCTTTCACAACTTTACAGCTTCTGCAAAAAAATTTCAAAGAGAGAGAGAGAGAAAGAGAGATTGGTTTTAAAAAAAAAAAGCAGATAGAGGGAAAATGACTATAGGAGTAGTGGCGAATCAAGAATTTTTGTTGAAGAGGGGCAAGAAAATAACGAATCGGATTTGAATAGTTAATCGGGTTCATCCTCATTAGCTAATCGAGTATTAGATAAAAAAACAATGTTATAATTTCTAATTTTCAATGCTATGACTTCTAATTTTCAATACTCTGACTTCTAATCCTAATTACCAATTAGAATTCAATAAATTTATCATAATTTTAAGCAAAATTTAACATTAATTACAAACCAAAAGTCCAGAGAATGGCAAATAAAATTTCAGAGGAGGGCAAAGTCAAACCGAATCTATAAATTTGTATAAAACTTAAAAATTCAGAGAGGAGTAGTTGCCCCCCTAGACTACATTGGGCCCGCCCCTGTATAGGAGCATCAACACCATCGTCATCGCCCAAAGGTCAAGCTAGAAGCCCTCATCTAGATTTTAGGAGGCTGAGCGGCGCATGAAACAGGGAGCAGCGGAGGAGCGGCGAAGAGTCAAAGCGACATAGCGGCAACATGATGGACAAAGTGGAGAGTTAACAAATATTTCTATTTAGATCCGGACTGTCTCATTAGAATTCAAACTAATTCAGTCTGAGATAAAATGTAGAAGGTTTCTTTAATATTTTGTGTGGATTCTGATCGAATGGTCAGAATCCATATAAAAATATTATGCTAACTTAGGTTATATGAATTTCATATTCGGAGCAATGACCGTAGTGTGTTTGACTGCAAAATTTCAGAGTATCATTTCTTTTGATGAACTACTCTGTTATGAGGAGTGGATATATATATTCATTTATGAAAGTGCCAAGTCATTTTTATGATTTTAAAATTTTAATTAAGTATTAAAATTTAATTGTATTTTATTTTTTATAGTTCTTATATGATCCAATTCTTCTTATAAAATATCAAATATTTACTTGTAGTCTAGTAGTTAAAATTTCACTTTATTGTTGTAGAGACTTAAATTCAAATTGCACCTACTACATATTAATCCCTCCAATAAAAAATTTCTAGTTCGGCGATGTCCATCTTATGATCAATGCATGATTTATTTTCTCACTTTAATTACCTTCTCAGTCTCGATATATAGTTTTTAAGCTGAAATGTTATTCAGACAGAATAATAGTGTATATTGTCTATTTTTTTTATTGAATTAGCAACCTTTTCGAAATCTTCTTGTTAAAAATTGCTAAAATTTGACGCTGACCTAGCTAGTTGAAGAAAATTAAGTGCATATACAAGATTTATTAAGATCCAGAGTAGAAATAAGGAAATGCATATAATTTAGAGAATATGTTAGAAAAGTTCTAATATTTTAAAATTAGAGCATTTATTGTTACATTATAAGAACTACAATGACAAAACTGTTGCCAATAATTATGCTTTAAAATCGAGTGAATAGATCAATTAAAAATTGAAATGTGAATTAGGCATTGACTTAAATACTAAAAAATAGGTATATCAAAATGTCAGACGGCGCTGTATTTGCCTCAAATTCTCCAAAAACAGCTTCTGCAGGTCGCATATATGAATTGCAGATTTGTGCGATTTATAATAACAGAGGAAATAACACAGAGAAGATTTTGCACACGTGTTCTTCCTCCGCCCAAGCACGTTGCTTTCAAGGCTTTACACGTCTCACTGGATACTGGACAAGCAGCGGTCCTATTTTATTCCTCACTGTTTCCTGATCTCCAGTCCATGAAACTGGAGAAAGTTAAATTTATCTACATTAATTCTTAGCTACCTCCCGAGAAAAAAGGACTCCGTACCACTGTACAAGTATGAAATGGAGAGGAAAACAACTTTGACTAACTAAGATTTGCCGGAAAAAAGTATATAAAAGCAATCTGAAAACTAAAGAGTCAAAATTATTTTGGATTTGTATAAGGTTATGTACGTACTAGATTTGTCTCAAATACTCAATACCCGACTTCTACTAGAGCCGAAAAGGCCTTCATTAATCATATATAGTCTGGTATGAAACTGGAAACTTTGTTGAAAATATTTGCACTTAACTATGACCTAAAAAAAGTTTCAACACTACATATTCAACAGTAAACTTTCGAGGCTTTTTCCAATTTTGCGTTCCTTTTCCTTTATTTTGACTTGCTTATTTTAGGATTGGTGGTTAGTGGAGAGGAGTGTTTGAGGGGGAAAATTAAGAAGACGACAAAATTTGTTTGTAGTAACAAATTAGCAATATTTATGTAGTCATCTTTGTATATAAGATGTTGAAATGGGTAGGATCTGGATATTATTGTATTATTTATTTAAAAATTATTATATTCTGAATTTTCATCTGCATAGCTTTTATTTTCAATTTGGATCAGATTCAGATCCGATACTATTTTTATTATGAATTTTTTTATCTAGTAATTCAGATTTGCAAATATACATATTCATAACTTGTTTGTAAACCCTAGAGTTTGACATGAATGTTTTTTTTAAGTTAGTGACTTTAAATGTTTATTAAATATTTTATTAATAAAAAAAATATTTACAATGGATCAAATGACCGTAATTTTTAAATTTACTTTTTTATTCTCACAAAATTTTCTAAAATTATAATCCTCTTTTAATCACCTTAATACCTTAATCTTCATCCCACTCCACGATTGGATCTGTTTTTTCGACCGCCACCGCGCTCCGACGACGACCAGATCTACTCACCATCGCGCTACAATCGAGATGTTGATCACTCTAATACTTTAATCATCATCTTACTCCACGACTGAATTCGCTTCTTCGACCGTCACCACGCTACGACAATGACCAGATCTACTCACCATCGCGCTCTAATTGAGATGGGGACTCTACGCTCCGAACTTCGACAATACCGCACTCTCGGCTCCAGTTCCTCCCCTCTCTCTCATTTTCCTCTCTGCTCGAGAAGATAAAACTGAAAAAGAGGGAGACGTTGTGTCACGAATGAGAACTATAAGAAGTGAAAATGGTGGAATTGAATAGAGGGAGAGGCGGAAAGTAGGAGGGGCGCGGCCGTCAAAAAACTCGAAACCCTAGGTTTGAATCGCTTTCAACGAAGAGCGACTGGTGTTATAAATAGATGAATGTTTTTAAAAAAAAAAGGGGGGTTCGATATGAATGTTAATCATAAGTATTAGACAAATTATTCTTTTTTTACATTATAATTATTAGCTATCCTCTCTTTTAAACATCTCTTGTCAAACATTTTTATTTTAAACATCATCACCTGAGTATAAGTGACCATAGCATATGCGACCGAACCATCTGCGATCAAATTTGATCGCTAATACCCATCTGCGACCAGCGTAGTTATTATCAGCGATCGAATCCCTGGTCACTAATACTCTTTTTGTTGTGACACAACCGTCCGTCAAGTAACAAAAGTTAGTGCCAGCCTACCTTCTATAATTCTTTATTCTTTAAAAATGACAACCAATAGAAATAACCACATATATTATCTAAGAACTAAAATTAATTCGACAATTAATTATTATTGCAATCTTCTCTCCTTTAAATAATTTGTTTGAAAACCTCTTTTTTGTATGTTTTATGTTTAGAAAAAATAAGTGTTTCCATTTGACCAAAAAAAGGAAAAAGGAATTGGACGGTTTGCTTTTTTGTGATTTGTGAGACCAAGGCATGGATGGAATGTCAGTCTCATGTGTAAACATAATTAATTGATTAGCAATTAATCAAAAGTAATTGAACTTGGTGGTATAATAATGGCCACAAACTCAATGTTTGCCTTTTGTATTAAACTATTAATTAACGAACAAAGAGATCCATGAGACGGAACTTTTCCGTAGTGTGGACAAAGACGGACAGAAATTATCATAGTTTACAACTATAATTGGTGAGAGCAAGAGATCTATTGAGCGAGATGCTCATTTAATGCGGCATAAGCTGTACCAACTAGACTCTTCAGCACCTCCCTAGTCCCTAGCTTTCAAAATTTATGTCGGTATATACATTACAATATTTTGTTTTAAAATTGTGGATACAATTTTGAAATATCGAGAGCGTTCGAAATACTGATGGTAATAAAGTAATGTCGAAATCAAAGTTGGTTAAATCACACTAAAAGTAATTCCGAGGACTCTACGAGAATAATAATTATTTCTATCAAAAGTAAAAATGTGGTTGCTAAGAACATACATATTTTTCGAAGATAACTATTTATTTTAATGCTGAGGACCTTTTTTTTTTTTGTTGAGAAAAATGGAATATCCCAGGCATTTCTATTAAGAAACCATTACGATTTAAACTGATACCAAGTTTCTAGTACCATATAACATGGTCTTCAGAAGCGGATCTACATATAATCCACGAAGTGCTTAGCCACTATATGATTTCAAATAATTTAATATGTATATTCAAATTTAATTAATTTTTAATAAATTTATATATATATACACTTTAGCTCTCTCATTAATTATCACATGTGTTTGTAGCCTTAGAAAAACAAGCAGCAGGTGCTCTCTAAACTGCAAACTTGGTGCTGTCACTAGGTATTCATAAACAAGAAGGCAAAATCTCTTGAAGTTCAAATACATTATTGGGCCCTGTTGTTGATCTCTCTCTCTCTCTCTCTCTCTCTCTGTATATATATATATGAAAAGGGATCAGATTACACTCTTTTTTAACACATTTTGACATCTACCATTTTCAAAGTCCAAATAGTTGATCCAAACCGTTCAACATGATGGATATATTGAAATGTGCTTGGAGATCAAATGTTACATTTTTTTTTTTTTTAATATTTATCAAGATGGTTACAAAATTGTTGTTTTCAGACCATTGAAAAACAACGATTTTGTAACCATCTTAATAAATAATAAAAAAATTCAGAAAAATGTAAAATTTGATCTCCAAGCACATTTTAATATGGTGATCATGTTGAATGGTTCGGATCGACTGTTTGAATTTTGAAATCGCAAAATTGACTAATAAAAAAACAGTGTCAAGATGTGTCAAAAAAGATAGTGTAATTGGATCCCTCCTCTCTCTATATATATATATATATTATTTTCTGATGGATCCCAAAAATGTCTTACCCTGTTGAAAAACTTACAATTGTGCTGTACAAACTGTACGGAAAACATTGGTACAACTAGAAACCCACTGGTACAGCTGCAATACCACCGGTCCACTTCCAGAAACCAATAACACGGCTTCAAAGATTGCAGTAGGTTATAACTTATAAATCATTGGAACAGCTTAGAAACCATGTATGACTTCAGCACAAGTTGACTATCACAACAAAAAATTTAAAAAAATCTCGAATATCACCATCTGTATCCATAGGAGTTGAAACTTAAAATGCCTCAATATTGGAAGATGCAACTATAAAATACAAATTACCCCTCTCAAATTAAATTTCAAGCTACAATAAGCCAAGTAGCTAGCTCCTTCTAGAGCATGGAAAATTTCTTTTTCCAGGCATCTCAAATTAGTTAATTACGAATTTACTGACGAAAAAAATAATAACACTCAAGATTCTGCAAGAATATTTTCTGACAGGTGCCATTGTTTCAACTAAATTGAGGGGTTCAAATTGATCAGTTGATTTTCTAATCTGGAAATTTGCATCGCCTGAGATTTGACATAACTAGCTTGACAATTTGTGATCAAAGGAAACTAATGGAAGATGAATAGTACTTAAACACATTATTAATTAATTGATTATTATTCATTTGAGCAAATTATGTACTTTCAATTGCTTGAAGAAATTAAAAGTTGTTTCATTCATTGCAATAGTATAACTAGATTTGTAATCACATCAACATCACTATCCTTAAATAAATTGATCAGTTTGTTTCATCAAGGCTTGATAAAATTGGTACACCTTGTGTGTATTTACACTGAAATTTTCACAAGAAGTTCTTCTCTTTTTTTTTTTTTTGAAGACTTCACAAAAATTTCTTCTCTCTTTTGAAATCTTTTTTTTGAAAATCTTGGCAGCAGCTGCAAGTAATCTCTCTCTCTATCTGCCATGCATGGAGTTCATGGGCGGTTTTATAGATAGTGACTCTCTCCCTTACGGCATTTTTTCTACTTTGGAAACTGCTCTACACCTCTCAAATCTCAATCAGAACAGTACTTAGAGGAGAGAAAACTTATATATGGGAAGTATGTATCAACCATACTTTTGATAGCTCAAGGCACTGACAGAGGCTTCATAATGGCCAAAGATGCACTAATCGACCTTGGAATCTTGATACAACATCAAAGAAAGTAAATATGTATATATCGAGGAAAATGAGATAGTATGATACATCACCAGCTGAACAACAAGCATGGTATTGCGGTCATGATCAACTGGTTTTTCATTCCTCATTTTCAACTCAGCTATGCAAGATAGTCTATGCCATTGTTTCTGAAATTTGAAAATTGCATACTAGATAGTGATAGTACACGATTGAAAATTTGAAACCCCTGTCTACATCCAATCTAAAACTTTGGAATCCTATCCACTGAAGAATAGTGATAGTACACGATCACTGTTTCCATTTGCCTACACTATTTCCTTCGCAGATTTTCAAATGCATATTACTCGTGGCAGGTCGATTACAGTGCTCGAAAGCAACGTAAGGTATCATCTTGCTTGATTTGTTTATCTCTCTAATAAATGGTAACTGCCATGTCCTTTCAATGATAATTAATATCATTGATCATCTACAACAAAAAAAAATGTTGTCCAATCATTCATATATTGCTACAGCAATCAAAAGCACTGGACAATTAATTGCCACAAAGAAAACCAATTCCTCAAGTTAAGGAATTCTCTGTATTGCAAATTACAAAATTGTTATTCGAAACTTAAAACATTATCTTATAATCTCATCGTGCAAAATGATTATGATTTCTTTACTCAATGAAACACGCTATATGCCTATATCTGTGTACGTGGATTAACATGCATCTTTCATGGATTTAGTTCGCTACAATACATCATATGTACATTCTAGTAAAACAGTACTATCTCACTTTTTCCTACACAAACAATAGACATCATTTTTTATATACTCTGTATGTTTTTTTGGTAGGCAATATGTGATACTTTTTCCATTTTTGCAAGGTATAAAGATGCAATACTGTGACCTTTTTTTATTACATGCATGGTTTGTTTTTTCGAGATTAATTGGCAATTATTTTCATTCATTCTGTTCATTTATCTTTCTTCTTATCTCTGCTTGAATGGAAAAACAGGAACATCAGGTCATGTAGGAAAATTTAGGAAAATCGAAGTTCTTCTGTATTTTGTGTGTGTGAATATTTTGCACTAATTTGTTATACTAGTATCGTGCCCGTGCGTTGCAACGGAAATATATTATAAGAGAAAGAAAAAAAAAATTTATATAAAATGACATATATATTTTCGTAAATCCAAACCATTCAAACCGATCTATTTCATTAGTTGTGCGTTTACATGCAAAATTTATAATTTTTTGAATTTATTTAGTATCAAGTCAAGCGGTCAAATGTGTGAGTTTTTAAGTTAATTTTAATGCATTTATTTTTCAAAAATAGAAAGAAATGAAGACATGATCAAATAATTATCAATCAATTCAAAAATTCTTAAATAACATTTTAAAAATAGAAATAAATTACGACCCATCTAAATACAATTGAACCTTCTTTCCTTGAACACCAACTGAATCTATTTTGGCAATTACAGGGTGAAAATGTATCAGAACCCATGTCCAAATTAAAAAAAAATTAAAAATGTAATTATCTTGTTACCTTGATTTACTGCAATTAAATTATGAATTGCCGAGTATATCCTTGGTGTCTTGGCTCATAGAATTGAGATCACACCCATTCAAAAGTGGGCCTACATAGTTGAAATTTAGATTTATACAAAAAAAAGGGAAAATTGGTTATTTGCCACTCCAAAACCTTCTAATTTTAAAAATGCCATCCGGAAATTTGAAATTGTAAAAATGCCACTCTAAACTTCATTAATTTCTAATTTTGCCATTTATACTGTATTCTTATGCTTTTTTTATTAAAAATTAACTGAAAAATACTGTTTTGGCAAATAACCTTGAAATTGTATGAAGGGTATAATCAGAAATACAGAAATACGTATACCAAAACAGTATTTTTCAGTTAATTTTTAAAAAAGTAGCATAAGAATACAGTATAAATGGCAAAATTAGGAATTAATGAAGTTTAGAGTGGCATTTTTACAATTTCAAATTTCGGGATGGCATTTTTAGAATTAGAAGGTTTTGGAGTGGCAAATAACCAATTTTCCCTAAAAAAAAACATTTCATACATTTTTGTTGATGGTTTTGTTGATTTGGGATTTTAAGTACCTGGACCTATGGCCATGCTAAAATGTGACCGGTACTCTTCAGTAGTCATACCACTATTACCCACCTCAAGCATATCAAGCATATCAGGATCTGAAAATAATTAATGAAAACTACTCAAAAAAATTACTCAATTTTTTTCTAAAAATGTACAAAAGTCCATAAATTAGTAAAATTTGATTTGAGTGAAAATTACCATTCCAACCTTTGAGTCATGCGTACGTATGATGCCCATCTATCATTCTCATCTGCCCGAGATGTCATACTACATGAATTGAAAACAAATTAGCATTTTTTTTAATCATTAGTTAAAAAAAGAAATAAGAACACCTCTTTCAAGAAAAATAAGATGAAAAAAAAGCATGTTCCAGTTGTCCTGGATATCTCCAGTTGACTGTGCCCAAGTAGCCAGATCATTTTGTCCCCTGTATAAATATTCATTTTTGAATTTCTTATTATAACCTGCTAATATCAAGGGGTATTTTTTTGAAATTATGGCAGTTAGCTGCCAAGAAAAAACATTTAACTATTCAAGTCCAAAATAAAACGTCAATTACATCCCTCAATCCATCACAAATTCTTACCACCTACAGACATACATGAAGCAAAAAAACTGGCATTGGATACTGGTACATCAGCAACAGTCCGTCGGGTATCATCCGGTACCATTCCTGTACTATTTTTAATCTGGGTCAGGCAACACATTGGACTCCCATAGCTCTTCTCGTTCCTGCATTACAAAATTTTAACCATAATCTGCCTTCTATAACTATTCTTTCTGACAATAGTCTTGGAGTTATAGATTTTTTGGAAAAAAGTTTGTCGTTCCTTTTTCCATATGTTCCAACAGGTACATAGGAATAGTGATCTCCACTCTTTGTAGCATTGTGCTCCCTTGATTTTGCATATTGCCATGAATCCACCCATGATTGTTCAATTGTCAGCACTGATACCAGTAATCTGTACCCCAACCGAACCGCTACCCTGCATCACTATAGATACCTAACTTGAGCCCCTTTGCGTGCACGTAATCGGCAAGAGCTTTCATGCCCAAAGGAAATGTCAACTTCTTGAGAACAATATAACCTTACATTTACTAAAAAAAACGACGAAGAAAATCATCATTTCAACAAAACTTAAAAAAAGATGTAATTTGAATAAAAAAAAGTAGCTATATACTGATAGTAGGAAATTCAGTATTAAAAAGAAAAGAAAATTGATTGTGTACCTGATAATCTCGATTATTCTCCCCACCAATCATCTGCATTTTTTAAATAATTGCAAAAATTAAGGAAAATTGCGTCTAGAAAAAATATTAGAATGTATTTTACACAAAAATGATAAGTGGTAATCCAAAACCTCTTATCAGTTGTTCACCATAGCATCAGCTGTATAAATTAAACAAAGTTAGAGGTGAAATTCTAAAGAATAATTTACTATTAAATCTTACTATAATTGGCTTGAATTTAGAGGTTAAGAGGATATATAAACGAAGGAATAAAGAGAAATAAGGAAATAAGAAAATAAGGAATGAAAGATAGCTAGAGAAGAGAAATAAGGAAACAGATAAATTGATTTTCTCTCCAATTTTGTTCCCCATTTAATTTTAATTGTAATATATCGTGTGGAAGTACGTGTGGTGAATATGTTTCTAACTAAATTTAGACTTCTACACGTAAAAAGAATGTATTTCATCAAAGAAGAAAGATTATTTGATTGGAGGGTTGATATAAATCTGAAATTTCATCTTTCAATCGTAGCCGTTGGCGGATCGGACAACCAACGTGCTTTAATGGAATGGAGATTATGTCAAGCAATTAGATGGATTGCCCATAGCCCATAGGATAAGCTATAGCATATAGAAAATCTAGAAAGAGAAAACATAATTTTAAATGAATTTGTTATCGACCTACCTCTATAATTCTACATTATATGTTTGTTTGGTAGTTTAATATTTGGATCATTATCACTAGTTCATGTACTACCTTCGGATAGTTTGAATGTGCGTACCTCTACCCTGTAAATTTTATGAGAATATGATATTGGATATTGATATTAATTTTTGTTATCTATTATATGGAGTTATTTATAGCCTCCTAATTTATTTTACCGTTGATGTCTAGAGTCTCCAACGGTAACTTCCTATTTTTTCTAAATTACAATTTTATCCCTTTCTATTTTACAAAGATTATATTCTTCAACATTCCCTCTCAAACTAGAATTATAAATGTCGATTAATCCTAGCTTGATTGTTATTTCTTCAAATGTTTTTGGAATGAGATCCTTAGTGAAGATATCGCTAGTTGATCTTAACTCTTCACGTAAGGAGTTTTGATTTTCTTCGCTTGAACTTTTTTCTCTTATGAAATGACAATCGACTTCAATATGCTTCATTCTTTCGTGAAACACCGTATTTGAAGCAATATGCCTTGCCGCATTGTTATCGCAAAATATTTTCATTGATTTATTAATTTTGAAGTTCAATTATTCGAGTAATTGTTTGAACCATGTGAGCTCACTTGCGGTGGATGTCATGGCACGATATTCTGCATTCACACTTGATCGCGCCACAACATTTTGCTTCTTGCTTTTCCATGTGACTAAGTTTCCGCCTACAAACGTGCAATAGCCGATTGTTGATTTTCTATCAAAGCTCCTGGCCCAGTCTGTATCGGAATAGCCACACTTCATTATATTTATTATTTTTCATCCATATACCTTTTCCGGGTGATTTCTTTAAATATCTCAAATTTCTTTCAATGACATCCAAATGTGGTTTTTTTGGTGAATGCATAAATTTGCTAATTTGGCTTACCGCAAATGATATATTCGGCCTAGTTAATGTTAGGTAGATCAACTTACCTACAAGCCATTGAAATTGGTTGATATCTTCTAACGGCTCTCCATCTTCAAAATTTATTTACAATTACTATCAATTGGTGTTAAGGCCG
>JAJGRX010000804.1:0-21456 GCA_025461125.1 Carex kokanica
TTGGCTTAAACAATCTATTTCATCGGTCCCTTAGTTCTCTTATACATGATATTTATTAAATTGAATTACAATAATTAAACACGCCCTAAGACGATTCAGATTATTTCAGTGCCAAATGCTCAGCGCGCGCGGTTGGTTAATTGTTTATCTTTTAGTTTATTAAACAAGTTGTTGATTGTTTTTCTATTAATTAAGAGGTTGATCGAGAAATTACTTCATAATTAGTTATTTTCATAATTATAAGAAAACATATTTAAATTCAAAATTCAACAGTAAGAATTGATATATATGTTAACCGTATGATATCTTATTCGTACTTTTCTATATATCTGACAAAAAATCGGTAATTTTTATTTAATTTTCATATCAGTTCAATACTAATTTTTCGAAATGCAAACATTATTTCACCGACCACAATAACACGCATATATACACATCTCAATTCATTTATTATTTCTATGCCTGAAAAAGTCAGTCAATTGGCGGGAGCAACATTCAAAAATCTGGCTCAAAGCTTTCTTCCGTACTCTTCTACCCTCTCCACAGTCAGGAGAACAAGTTTTACAAAATCCGCAGCAAGGAAGCGTTTTTGCCACTGTACAAGTAATGGCACCTTTGTCTCATCGACCAGCTTGACGTCAGATATATTCTCTACTGCCTTGATCCAGGTGATCAACTGACAACCCAAAGTCACATCAAGGAAACCAATGGTGTCTCCACCAAAGAATCCCTTCCCAGTCCCAACAGAGCATTTCTTGAAAGCTCCTTCCAACTGCTCTAGCACAACAAGTGTATCGGCAATTTTTTCTGCCTTGGTCTCCTCTGTTGTAGCCTTAATAATACCAAGTAATGAAGTCCACAACTAATGGAACAAGAAATAAAAAAAAATGAAACATTTGTTAATTTTTCAATTCATCTTCCATCATATATTAAATTCTCTCATTGTAGAACTAAAATATTTCATTTATATCACGGTTGATATATAGTGAAATTAAAAATTTAGTAATTTATATACCTTATCGTCAATGTAAGATGCCTAGAAGCGAGCAACAGCGCGTTCGTAAGGATGAACAGGAAGCAGAGGCCCAATACCATACCAGTTCTCATCAATATACTGCAAAATCACCAATGACTCGCAGATGCTTCGATCATCGTGGATGAGTACGGACCTTGAATTTTGTTACTATTATATAATACAAAATGTCGTCTTCCGATTGAATTTTTTTTTACAAAAGAAGATCCAATTGTATGTTTCAATCATATTAAATGCCTTTTATTTATTTTATTAATGGGACAACTGGGAGAAGAAATTAAATAATTAAAAGAATACCGATTTCAGTTGTACATAAAATTAACCCGAATTTTTTATTAATAGGATTTAAAATAATAAATATACAGAGGTATTAGCTAGTCCGAGAGGGTGTTCAGCGCCAGACAACAAAAATTATATATGTTAGACATTTAAATAGTTAGTTGTTTGATATTTAAATAGTGGGATAGTTTTTCTTTTATTGCATTTTTATTATCTTTTTTGCGATTAGTTGTTTGATATTATTATTAATTATATATGTTAGACATCCAGTTAGTTATTATTACAATCCTTTTTAGACGGTTAGCTTTTGATATATGTTCTTTGCATTATCTACTTATTATTTAGTGATTTTGTCCTCTTCAATTGTGTTTTGATCAATACCGCACATAACATGCAATAAATTAATACCTAATGAGATTCTCAACAATTAAAACATATGATATAAAATTTCTTTTAGAGAAATGTTCTGCCCCCTTAGCCATCATACCCGAGCGCGTTTTTTAACTAGTTTAACAGAAAAAACTTTTCAATTTTGTCTAACATCCATTTCCAGCGCTCATATTCAATTTTTTAAAGTTCTGTTTATGACATTTTACCATGCTATTCGTAAGCATTTAAAGATTTATCTGTAAACATTTAAATTCTAAATCTGTGTAGTTTTAACTTCTAACTATTTTTGTCTTCAAGCCAAAAATGAAAAGAATCCTTTTACCCACTTTTTTTTATTTTTCTCTGATCATTCTAGTCTATTTTCCCAACGATCCGTGATGAATTTTACGAATATAAAAATACAAACATTTTCTACTTGATTTTCTTTTTGAAATGAGATATATAAGAAATACTTTTGAGTTATTTTGAAATCATTTTTTTAAAGTAAAGCCCGTGAGCACTTTAAATTTTAAAATTTTAAAATTCAGTCTACAACCATTAAAACCTCGGATGTCACCATTTAAACTACTATGCTCAAGCATTTAAATCTCTGATGTCGATCATATAGTATCACGCATTTAAACCTCTATAAACAACCGTTTAAAATTCTCACGGGCTTTACTTTCAAAAAAAATATAAATAACGACTTGAAAAAAAACTCAAAAATATTTCTTCATGGATCTCATTTAAGAAATAAAATCGAGTAAAAAATGTTTTGTATTTTTAGATTCGCAAAATTCATCACGGATCGTCGGAAAAATAGACGAAAATGGTCCGAGGGGAAAAAAAAGAGTGGGTGAAAATAATCTTTCATTTTTAGCTTGAAGACAAAAGTAGTTAGAAGTTAAAACTACTCAGATTTAGAATTTAAATGCTTCCATATAGAGGTTTAATGCGAGTAGAATTGTAAAGGTTATAAATAAAATTTTAAATACTTGAATATGAGTGCTGAAAATGAAAGTAAGAATTAAATTCTTGGGAGACATGCATTTTACTGCACAGATTAAAATATCCACATCACATATCTAATCTTTACTTTGTTTTTCATCATTCAGCTAATTGTTGTTGGAAGAAGAGAACATCTGTAAAAAGTTAACACATTTACATCAATAGATATACATACTGACAATCAAGTTCAGTCAAAGCCCGGCTTTGAACCCACTCGAAGTTTGAGATATCTCAGAGGATGCGAATTCATTTGATTGGGAGAAGTTATAATGGGCTTACACTGGGCCTGTTGCACTAGTTACTTTTAAATGAACTGATAAACTAATTGGGCTTTTAGTGGGCCAATTTCTAGAGTACCTCTTTTTGTTACATAAGGGACAGAATGTGTTACATAAGGGACTGAAGGTCGATTCTTTGGACATTAGTTTGGTCAATGATCCAATGGGCAGGGACAACAGACTCAGGAGAAAATTTATTACATCTTTGCTTACTTCCGCGAATAATACTTTCTGGGTTTTTTTGTCGATCAGAAGCATCAGTCGAAGCATGTGGCCATTGGTGATAGACATTGTTGGATAGACTTTGATGCGAATAATGACTGTGAAGTCAATTTCAATTTGAGCGATATTTGTAGGCAACAGTAGTTAGGCTCTGATCGGAACTAAATTTTGACAAGAGTTCAAATGATTTCAATAGAAGAGAATTCAATAGAATTAAATTTCAATTGAATTTTTATGATCAAAATGGATAAATACATCAGAAGAATTCATTCACAAGTAATAAATAAGTTCCCTCAATTTTTCCCTATTTACTTCAGATGCCACAAAATTCTAATTTAGGGTTTCTTTCGGAGTGATGGAGAAGTCAATAGAACAAAATTGATATTACATTTCGACAATAACAGTAAAAAGAAGTAGATAACTTACTTAATCGGAGGTAATTGAGACGGTTGTCGCACTTTCTCACCTTATCTTTCAACTCGTAACTGAAGCGAAGAAGACGAAACTGAAGCGAAGAAGCAAAGAAGATGAGGATTAAGTTGACATTTCACCAGTGCCAAATCAATTCTCGTCAAATACCTGCGCTCTGCACGCGATTTCGTTGGATGATTTCAACGTCTCCAAATCGCTACAAATCTTCTCTTCTCTCGTTTGCTTCTTCGTTCTGATCAGCTAAAGCGACGTCAATTCTCTTTCTGATTCGCGTTTTCCACTCCAGAGGAGCTTTCCGATCAGACCCTTAGTTTGTCAAGATGGAAATTATTTATGTAGCACTTAATTAGCAAGGCAACCTTTCAAGTCCCTTCACCTCGTGAAAGACACACAGTACGTCACATTGTACTGGGATCTTAAAATAAATCCAGTTAACCAGACAAGATAATGCTTTGAATGGTTTTGAGATTTGTGCCGGATTAAAACCAACAACTCAGATCTCATTCTACCTAGTCAGGTATAGATTACATTTTACATTTTATAGAATTTTTTTACTATTTATTTAAATAGGTAGAAAATCACTTGATCTAAAATTTTCGACCATTTGAAAGTAGTGATTTTCTACATATCTAGAAAAATAGTAAATAAATTCTAAAAAATGTAAAATTTGGTCTCCAAGTACATTTTCATATGGAGATTATGTTGAATGGATCAGATCGACTGTTTTGACTTAGAAAAGGAAAATAATGATCCATAGCACGGGTCAATCCATAATATGCATATTACCATAGCCTCACTCAAAAAAAATAATATATAGACTATTTCATAATGGGCAACCATTTTGAGGGCAGTGATAATGTATTAAGATAGAAAAAGTATAAAATATTAAAAACCTGAAACCTACAGTATTCGTCAACACATAATGCAGTTCTGTTATGGAAAACATTTCAGGGTCTAAATGAAAATTCAGAAGCAGGAGAAAGGGAGAGAAGGAGAGAGAGAGAGGCTGACAGCTTGTCCCAAAACCCAGACACAAACAGGTGTTGCACCATCTTGCCAGTTTCCTGAAATTTAGACAATAAATCATTTCAAAAATTTAACAAATATGTGCATTAAAATATAATTAGTGTCATTGTATGAAATTATGTATGAACGAAAAAGAAATATGAGTAACCTCTTTCACTCTCTTTAAGTATAATCTCATCCGTTCTCCGGAATCCTACATAATAAATTTAATTTAAATTGTTTACAAATTATGACTAAAATGAAAATACAAAAAGTCAAAGGGGGCAAAAGAAAAGGTTCTCTTCAAGTACCTTCAAGAATAGCCTTCTTTGCCGCTTTTAAGTCCATCTAAACAGTAATTAGAACAAAATTAGTAAAATCATTAGGAAACTATATTTTCAAATGCAAATAAATTTTATACTACTGATGATTTTACAGACTTTAACTAGTCATGCATCTGATTTGACTGATTTTCATGTATACCACTCAAAAACCACGAAATTACCAATTTCCCCTCTAAAATTCATAATATCATATTTACCCTTCTAAATTTTAATAAATCACAAATTTACCCAATTTATTGACTTTTCTACTAAAACTCATTTTAAATTTATAAATACCCACTGTACCATTTTGTCTTTCAACATTCAAACTTCTACAATTTTTTATTTTCTTCCTCCTGTCCTAATTTAGTGAAAGAAGAGTCACAATGCAATGATAACACTATATATATATATATATATAGAGAGAGAGTGACTAAGGTCAAAGTGGTAGTTCCTAGCCCCCGGTGCTACCAAGTCGTTTTCGGATTTCCAAAGTCCAAATGGCCGATCCAAACCGTTCAAGTTGTTCTCCATATTGAAATCTGCTTGGAGACCAAATTTTACATTTTTTGGAATTTTTTTACTATTTATTAAGCCACTTTGAAAATTGCTGATCATTTGGTCCAGTAAAAACAGTGCAACCAAATTCTGGACCATGTGATCAGCAATTTTCAAAGTGGCTTAATAAATAGTAAAAAAATTCCACAAAATGTAAAATTTGGTCTCCAAGCAGATTTCAATATGGAGAACAACTTGAACGGTTCGGATCGGCCATTTAGACTTTGGAAATCCGAAAACGACTTGGTAGCACCGGGGGCTAGGAACTACCACTTTGACCTTAGTCACTCTCTCTCTCTATATATATATATATATATATATATATATATATAGAGTAGAACTAGGGTGTTCCTAAGCTCACCAAGCCCTTCGTGAGCTCGACTCTAAAACCTATCGAATTGACTTCAAACGACATTTCCAAACCGTTAGATGTTCAATCTAATAATAAAATGTGCTTGGAGACCAAATTTTACATTTTTTGGAATTTTTTTACTATTTATTAATATGGTTTGAAAATCGCTGTTTTTATTAAAATTCTGCACCATTGGAAAACAGCGATTTTCAAACCATCTTAATAAATAGTAAAAAAATTCCAAAAAATGTAAAATTTGGCCTCCAAGCACATTAATATAGATTGAACATCTAACGGTTTGGAAATGTCGTTTGAAGTCAATTTGATAGGTTTTAGAGTCGAGCTCACGGAAGGGCTTGGTGAGCTTAGGAACACCCTAGTTCTACTCTATATATATATATATATATATAGAGGTTGGTAATATCACAACGTTATAACTTCGGCCGAAATTATAACGAGTCATTTTCGGATTTTCAAAGTCCAAACAGTCGATCCAAACCGTTCATGTTGTTCTACATATTGAAATGTGCTTGGAGACCAAATTTTACATTTTTTGGAATTTTTTTACTATTTGTTAAGCTACTTTGAAAATTCTGATCCGGGTGAACAGTAAAAACAGTGCAACAAAATTCTGGACTATGCGATCAGAATTTTCAAAGTGTTATATTGCAAGAAATTTGGGCTTTATTCATACGGCAAGTGTTATATTGCACCGGACCAAAATAATTTTGTTTCTTTTTCTTAGTTTTAAGTTTTAAAACTAAGAAAAAGAAACGAAATTATGTTTGACTGAACGAGGTTTTTCATCACTTGTATATACTTTAAGAAAAATAAAATTAAAGTATAATTAAAACGATTGGGAATCACACGAGGGTTTTAATACCTCATGCTTTTTATTCCTCAACATACCTCATATTTAATATTTTTATTTTCAAAATACAAAATCTCGATTTGAACCGCTCAACATGATATCAGTACTAAAATATGTTTGCGGATGAAATTTTTTAATTTTTGAAATTTATTTACTATTTTTTAAGGTAGGAACAACATCACTGTTTCTGGACCATTCAAAAACAACAATGTTGTAGTGTTGTACCTATCTAAAAAAATATTAATGTTTTTTCTAAAAATTATAAGATTTGGTGTCCAAGTATATTTTAGTATGAATATCCTGTTGAACGGTTCGGATTGACAGCTTGTACTTTCAAAATAAAAATATAAAATGTAAAGCATGATGAGGTACGAAAAACACGAGGTATATATTAGAACCCTCCTCATCTCATTATCTAAATTTTTGTCATTGAGTACCCAATAATGATAGCAGAGTCAAGGGTCATATGTTCTTAATTCATACACAAATTTCATCTTCATATAATAATAAGTCCTTCGTTACAATATAATATCGTTTGGAGAATTTTTCATATCTAGAAATTATTATAAAATAAGAGAGAAAAAGAGAAAGAGTGTTCTAAAATTTGGATGGTGTAGATATTGGAAAAAATTTGTGGTTTTAAAATTTGAAGCTGAACAAAATTTCCGAGTCCAAAGTTTTTTTTTTACCGGATGCAAACAAATTCAGGAAGTGAAATATATGTTTTTACTTGTGTGAAGTGAAATAACTAATGCAGGTCATATTAAAGTGGCATATACTAATTTAGACATTAAGTCCTTGAATAGTTCTATGAGTGAAAAAGAACAAAGTACAGAACTTGTTGTACAAGATGAATAGTAAAGCAAACATGGACGAAAGAAGCTTTACAAAAGTGGTGCTAATTAAGAAGCACATAACATAAAAAAATGTACACAAGTTGAAATTGAACAGTATCAGAAGCAAGCCAACTAATATGAATAAATAAATGAACAGGAATCAGTAAGTACTAATAAATTTTTACAGAGGGAATATGCTTTATTTTCCATTGGTCTTCTCCTTTCAGCCTCGGGTTGACCAGATCATTACCACTTACAGTGAACTCTTGAAGGTTGAGCAGATATTGAAAGTCAGGAACCATCTGCTGATCGGAGTAGTATATCAGGTCAAGTTGGTTGAGCATGGGCATAGCACCCTCCTCTATTTTCCATTCCTCCAAATCTATTACATGAAATTGCAATCGTTGCAAGCGACGAAAACCTCTCCTGGAGCAGACCATATGGTTTCCATCAGCTGCTTGAATGGACGAATCAAGTAGTTTGAGTACCCTGAGGTTTGGCAACTTCTCTAGTTGGGGCATCGGGTCTTCCTCAAAATAAATGCCATGAAGTGTTAGCTTAACCAAATGGGGCGGAAACAGGGTACTGTCACCAACTTCTTTCCTGGGCCATCTGCCCCTCCACAGGTAGAATGAGTGCAAACGGTTCTGGTTACTGAAGGCTGAGATGCAATCTGGAGATGTGATTGACTTTTCGCCTATCATTTCTAAATGCAGAGAACCCAGATAATTTAATTTGCTTAACAAATTGATCAAGGGTTCCCCTGCAACATCTTCAGGTATAACAATCCCCAACTTACGAATATTAGGAAAATTAGGCAGTTCTACAACCCAGTCTTGTCTAGCTCTCACCCCATTTAAGGTCAGTAAACTTTGCAAGTCTGCTGCTGATGGTGGTCCCTCTGGAGTAGCTTTACACTTATTACAGCAGGTGAAGTTGATATGCCTCAACTGTTTGTTACCCCAAAAGGACGGGGGTAACTCACCGTAACTTTTACATAACCAAGTATGCACCGTTTGAAGATTCTTCATATAAGTTAAAGGAGTTCTCTTAAAAAATCTATCAGTGGGAAACCGGCACGTTGCCCAAAAATAAAAAATACGACCTTCAAGTCCAAAGTACTTTAAGGTCGTCAGGGCATTCAAGCCCTTCAAACAGTTTGTCCCACGTAAATATTGTGTCAGCATCATATTAATGTGTAAACCTCGTAGCATTTCAAACTTATTGAAATTTGGTACATCTCCAAAATTTATCAAAGAACGAATTTTTTTTTTGCAAGCATGTTCTATCATCTTATCATCATAACCGTGAAGCGCAACCCGACGTGCACAAGTGTTACAACTCAACTTGGTGTCATTCTTTGTGACTACCGTTAGAAAATTAGACTCCTTGGATTTTTGAATGGCTAGGTCCCGTAAGAGATCGTGTATATGACAATACTTGATTTTACCTATGCAAGATCTGTTTGAGACTTGCACCATGCACCTGTTAATTAGTTACCACAAAAGTTGTATATTAATTATTAATATATTCAATGCGGAACTAAGAAAGAAATATAAGACCAAATGAATCCTCAGAAAACAAATATAATACTGTAATAATAATTAATAAATTATAATATTTTTTAAAGATATATATTGTTCAAATTGCCAGTGGTTTTCACAATGAGTCTGTGAAACAAAAAATTTCAGAACGAATTTCAAATTAATATAACATGGGAAGCATTCTGTAAATAAATTATTCAATTATTATCTAGTATGCTATATTTTTTTAAAGGTTATGAATATATTTTTGACTTCATCAGTTTATAGGATTTCATTGATGGAAAAGAAGAATGAAAATACTAGTTTAGATTTAGTATATGGACTTCTTTGTAATAAAAATAAATTTTGGGCTATCGACAAAAAAGTTCCAGGGTCTTTGGCAAAAAATAGCCATTAAATAAGGTAATATAATCTATGAAAGGATAAAAATCAAACAAACCCCATTAATGGCCCGAGATTACTTCCCCTCTTTTATCACCGAGAAAGAAAAATAATGCAATAGTATTTTTGGTATTTAATTGATTTTAGATTTTAATTATTTCTTTAAAGAAAAAATTGAAATCTGATTTCTAAATGAATATTCCAGATTAATTAACTAAATTGAATTAGAAATTACTATTCCATCATTATGCAATTTAAAATTTAATCTGTAATTCTAACAAGTAGAATTATTTTAATAAAGATTGATGATTAAGATTAATTAACGAGTAGCTACATCCATTAGGAGATATTTGTTCTTTGAACTATTATCAAAATAGTCTAGAAAAATTAATTATTATATAAGAAATTAAAAAAATCTACCTCGAGCTTATTAAATATCGAAACATTACTTCAATTTCATTCAATTCGTTCATTCTATTGTCTTTTAACCAACAAATACGATAAAATTGAAGTTGATCAAAACAGTCCATTCACATTGTTAAGTCAAAATATCTTCCATCCAATACTCAATTAAATTGTACATACCTAATTAAATGTATTGAAAGAAGAGACAATAATATAAATTGTCAAATTTTACCAGTGAACCGAATTAAAAAAAAATGGTACTTGGTATAAAGTATTTAATTAGTATCGTTTGAATATTTTGTATTAAATTTTAAGTAATCCTTCATAAATATTAATATTGGATTTATTAATATCTTTATTTCCAAAGGGTTAAAATCAATGCATTGGAAATTAATTTGTGCTTAAGTTATTTGAATTAAATGTGAAATCAAACGCATCTCAATGGTATGTTACAACGATTCTAAAAGAAAAATTAGGACTTCAACCCGGTACAAAGATAAATAAATAAAATACTAGTTGAAGTATGCCATAATAGTAAAGATATGACTCATGTCAAAACAAGAAAAGAAGTTTGAATTTACTATGTTATAAATTAATTGTAACATTAGATATACTTAAAAACAATCATCTCAAAGAATTATGTAAACCAGGTTAGGAAGATTACGAGAGAAAAAAAAAAGAATCACACATGAGTTAAATTGAATACGAGTCATATGGAATGCAATTGGAAAATGAATTAATATATTGTAACACTTTGAATACGAGTCATCTTGTTTTAGAGCGACAAGCTTCACATGACTAATATATATGTAACACCTTGTCGCAATTAGGTACATTGAGATAGTATTTTAATACAATGAGTCGGTGAAACAAAAATTTCTAGAAATAATTTCAAATTAATTTAACATGGGAAGCATTGTATAAATAACTTCTAGATAAGGCCGTTTGGAAAATCTCTAGTGCTAGGATGGTTTGTACTTGTCTCAGCTATAGAGAAGAGGTTTAACAGCGGCTGCCAAAGATTTTGAAAAACAGAGAGGTGGACATGTTTGAAAAATAAGCATTGCGGTAGCATTTTTGAAAACCAGACCACTTTAACTTTTAATACTGATCATATTATTTTTGTATCAGACCACTTTAACAAGATACTGAGTTTTTAGCAGAAGCTTATTTTGTACTAAAAAAATAGAAAAAACTTGATAAAAAATTTGTTAAAAGAAAAAAATTAAAGAGAAAATATTACATTCCAATAATCCACTAATATAATATAATACAAGCAATACAATCAAAACATATATTTTTTTACCCTAATATAATATAATACAAGCAATACAATCATAACATATATTTTTTTACTGTCAAAAGCTATGACGACCTGGCTGGATATCTTGTAGTAAAAGAGGATATTGTTGTATTGAGCAAAATAATAAAGACATTGATGTGATAAAAATAAAATTTGTAATGTAATTACTTAAAAAATTAAATTTATTTAATTTTAAATGAAATAAATAAAATAAAATAAAAATTAACTAATATTCACAAGAGAGAAATTAAATTTTTAATTTATATATATTATATTTTCATAACAATCAAATTTCTAATCTAGTAATCCCATACTCCCATCCTTAAGTCAAATAATAAAAAAGAAAAAAAAAACAATGTCGAGTATGATGACCTGACTGGATATCTTGTAGTAGAAGAGGACATTGTTGTATTGAACAAAATTATAAATTCATTAATGTGATAAAAATCAAATTTGTAATGTAATTACTTAAAAAATTAAATTTATCTAATTTTTAATGAAATATCAGGTGTTTTAATTTTCTAGATAATACATGTTATCTTTTAGATTATATATGTTTCCAGTGAATTCCTTGTTACCGACTTTGCTAATGCCGGTTGACTTTTCTAGAGTGTAATTGATTCACATAAGTCGGTTTGATAATTTTTTCAATAACCCAGAAAAGGGATAATGGGCTTGGGTTAATTGTTAAACATACAGTTAATTGTTAAATGTGGTTTCCAAATTTATAATTTACTAAAACTAATTAAAGAGATAAACATGAGAATTATTTGACATAATTGCATTTCCAGTACCATAATGTGAATTTCATACATTGAATAAAAAACCAACCATGTTTATTTGAAGGAAACTGGAAAGACTATATGTCATTGCAGTTGACAAGATAATTAAATGATAATAATATAAAGTACCTTTGCACAAGTTCTTCCAAATAGCTTTCAGCAATGTCCTCAAGTAATTTGGTCCCTTCTTGTCGTATGAATCCTTCTGCAATCCATAACTGAATCAGAGTTGTTGCTTTGATTTGATAGTCCTCAGGAAAAACACCAAAATACATGAAGCAGGGCTTGATAGCAGCTGGCAAATGCTCATAACTGGTGGATACGACACCTGTGAAGCTGCTTCCATCAGTTTGCCAATTCATGTTTTGCATTACCTCATCCCATGTAATGTAATCAGGATTTTTTTTTGATAAGATACCGCCAACCACCACCAATGGTAGAGGCCATCCACCACATTTTTTGGTAAATTGAGTTACTAGGGGAAGTAAATCGTTGGGGCATTCATTTGCAAATTGATTAGGAAAGATCTTCTTGAGTAATAGTTGTTTGCCTTCTTGTTCATTAATGACTTTATTTGATATGGCTTAGATATAATATCAGCCCCTTGAGCGACCTCAACGAACCTGAAATAATCAATATGCAAAACATAAGAACAATATTTTATTAGAGACAATGATTATTTGATAATCTTAAAATAGTTTTCTTTAAACAAAAACTAATTCAAATTTAAAATTTAATAAAATAAATTGGATATATATAGTCTAACAATCGGATTTTATGTAATTCAAATATTGTTTGAAGAAGCATCAAGGACCATTAATTTCGGACCTTGAAATTTCAAATTATTTTATGTACGGTAAAACATATATATCAAATCTTATCATACTTATGAACATTACATGTGGATTATATAAATCATGTCTTTGATATTGTATTTAAAATTTCAGTTTTATTTTCGAAGATTGTTAATATTGTCAAAAAAATATTACCAAATCATCCCCTCATTAATTAATGTAATATTGTTTAACAATAAAGAAATGCCACCAAACCTGGTAGTAATTATCACTCGACTTCCGTTATGAGCATTAGAAAGAGCAACCTCAAGTTGAATCCAGACATCGCTTGACCAAACATCATCTAATACCACCAGATACTTTTTCTCTCTCATGCATTTGTTAAGCTCAGTAATTAAATACTCTTCTTCCTCATTCTGCCTCTCTGATCCAATCTCCTTGAGCAGCTTCATCAATATACTACTGAGCTTGTAATCTTGAGAAATAGTTAACCAAATGTAGATGTCGAAGTGATGTTTAACTTCAGAACTATGAAATTCATCAAGTAAATTCATTAGATGAGTTGTATACAAGTACTTAACATACATAGTTATATGCATGTTGGAAGTTAACACATATTGAGATTTTACCATACTAGTTTTGAGTCATAACTAAAATTATGAATAACTAAGTTTTTCTTCGTGGGTGACAACAACTTTTAGTTAGTCATTTTAGAGTAACAACTATTTTAGTCAATAACATTAACTATTCTCTTCAGGAGAAAGTTACCAAATTAAAAAATAAACAATTTATATTCTTAATTAGTATGTCTTATTTAAACTTATAACAAACATTTTCTAAATCGAAGAACTTGGTAGGCTATTGAGCGATAGTTACCTTTTGTACACCTCTTTTGCGAGTGTAGTTTTTCCTGAACCACCGGCCCCAACAATTGAGATCACAGCACGTCTCGTATTGTTTGTATCAATGAGCTGGCCTACAATTGTTTTTCTTGTCAACTTCAAAGCCGACGACCTTCGTTTCATCTATGTCAGGATTAACAAACGGCCTTATAGGCTGCTTGACAGAGTCCCCACTACTAGTAGTATCTTGAAGACCTTCTATTCCGTACGTTTCTTTGTTTTCTTTGATTTCACTGAGCCTCTGATGGATCTTGTCAATCTCGCTACCTACTTTATGTTTGGAAATCAGTTTCATGGGCATCTTGCCTATCCTTTTGAGTTTGTTGCAAAGGCCTTCCCGTCTACCTCCACCAACCTCCACCAAAAATTTCTCTAATACATCTTCGATTAAATACCCAACCTCCTGAATCTCATTCACCCATTTTTTTACCCTTTCATTTTTGTGGCTCTTTGAATCTGCATCTTTCAAGAAAGACTGGATCCATTCGAGGTCGCGTTGAACCCGCTCGACTTTGTCACGTACTCCATAGAGAAAGAGTGCTTCCTGAACAACCGCATCGGCCAGCTTGCCAAGAACAAGGTTCACGATAGTTTCTGCCATCTCTTTAATTTGGTATAAAAAGTTTACTGAGAAATTAACGATAAGGTGGATGTATAGTTGGTTTGTCTCACTGTATTAGTATTTAACGATAATGTGGATAAGGCTCTCCTTGCTCAATCGATTTCTCGGTTTCCCTTTTTGCTCGCTGCATGTGTATAGTCTTTGCAGTGGGGTGGGATTTGTTTAAAGACAATTTCAGTTTAGTCCACTAGACAAAAAATATTACTAAACATTTCATTTTTGCTAATTACACCTCTGGTGTGTTTCGAAAAAGTTGATTTTTAAAGAAGTTTTGAGTGTAATATGTAGAGTGGAAAAAACCTGTCGTGCCGTGAAACACGCCGTGACTTTGGTCTCGTGTCGTGCCGTGTCGTGACCAAGTTAATTTTTTAAGTGCCGTGCCGTGACCAAAATGTCAAAGGGTGGTCATGCCACGTGAGTCACGCCGTGCCAAATGTGCCGTGACCATACGTGACTCACGTGACTCACGTGACCATTTAATCATAATTTAGGTTGGTTTATTCAAGATTCACCATTAAATCAATATCTAATGGTTCTAATTACACGTGACACGCGTGACTACATGTTGTGCCGTGCCGTGCTAAAGTTTCAAAAGATGGGCATGGCACGCGAATGGTCACGGCACGGGACACGCGAGTCACGGCACGTAACTGACACGCGTGCCGTTCCGTGACGGAGCCAGCTCAGCCGTGCCATTTTTCCCATTCTAGTAATGCGCATGTACTTCGGGAAGCTGTAATAAGATTTGAAGAATTATAAGATGTATACGAATATTATATATTTTTGATTCAATAATTATTCCTAACAGGAGAACTATATATAGCAATAAAGGAGAATTTGAGTGCCAACCCATGTCACAATATCTTTTTACGTTTGTATTTAAAATTAATTAGAATTCAAACTATTGATCTTATTTTTTTTTCCAGGGAGATTCGATCATCCATGTAAAATTTTAAAATTATAGTTTAATTTGGAATAAGATCAAGAGCCCATAAATGTATGAATCTAGCAGCTATGATGGCATAATGTAAGTGTATTCATTTTTTGACTTCTTTAATTTGGAATAAGATCAAGAGCCCAAGCTGCCCAACAAAAATGATAATTTTATTTTAAATTGTTTAACAGCTATGGTTTTCAAAATTAGTAATCCTTCTATTTGTTTAATTAGTTTGCCGACAATGTTTTATTATTATGATTAAATTACTCTATGCAGCGCAGGAAGTGGCCCGAGGTGCAAAAAACAAAGGTCTCACATAGTAAGCCAACTCTAGGCACGCGGATCCGAGGTGTGTCACATGGTACTGCCAACTGCTCATTTGTATTTAGATCATTAGTCAAACTCAAATGCAGATCTGGAGTGGTACCGAATTTGTTTGTTTAATTCAGTTGATTCAATCGAGTTCAGATCGAATTGGAAATTACTAACTAACAGACGGAGTATCATTGCATGCATGTCCTTTCATCAGATCTTATTGAGTTATGACCCTTTTTATCAGGTAAATAAGTTTAAACTAGATGTATAGTAATTTACTAAAAAGAACAAAAAGAAAAATAATTTTTACTACGGTGGTTTTCACGTTTTGTAAATATATATGAAACCTAAATGAATATTAAAAGAAGTGGTTACTATTCATGTGTTTTTAAAAACATAAATTATTTAATTTCTTTGATTTTATAAATTTGATATATAGTAATGTTAATAGCTACAACAAGCAAAGAATTTGTTCGATACTTTGGCTATTTTGTCATAATATATATCATATCAATGGGTTATTTAAATTATGATATATGAAATCAATCACCATTACGGTAGAGAATATCATCAGAAAATTTAAATGCAAAAAGTACCAACATAAAATTCTAAAAATAATGTCAGAAAAAGTGCACTACTACAGAACTGCGGTCTTTTATCAGGTAAAAATGAATTTAATAACAGATTACCTACCACTAGTGACCAACACGATAGAAAATATTATATATCTTCCACCGGCTCTGTGCCGATAGGAATTACATCTTATTCTATCTGTATGGAACTCATTACCAATCGATAGAATAAATCTTATACTTCAATCAATAATGGGTACCATACCAATAGAGGGAAAACATTTCTTCTACCGTCATATGTAATGTACCGACAGAATAAGTTTTTTTTTCAGAATTTATTTTATATAATTGGCTAGCCCCCAATTTGCCAGCTCTAATAATCAAAACATGTATACATAAAAGAGTGAGGCTACTGTACTATGCATAGCACGGATTGGTCCGTGCTACGGCTCAATATTTGAGTTTTCAAAATTCTAACGGTCGATCTGAACCGTTCAACATGATTATAAAATGAATATGTACTTGCAAATAAAATTTTACATTTTTTCAAATTTTTTTACTATTTTTTTAGATAGGTAGAAAATCACTTGATCTGAAAATTCTGGACCATCCAAAAACAATGATTTTCTACCTATCTAAAAAAATAGTAAAAAAATTCAAAAAAATGTAAAATTTGGTTTGCAAGTACATATTCATTTTATAATCATGTTGAACGGTTCAGATCGACCGTTAGGATTTTGAAAACTCAAATATTGAGCCATAGCACGGACCAATCCGTGGTATGCATAGTACCGTAGCCTCACTCTACATAAAATAATATGCAGTACTCTATCCAAACAACATATACAAACAATTATAAATTTAAAAACATACAAAAAATCACAGAATATGTACAACATCATGATGAACTCAAGCAAGAGATCAATTAAAAAGGAGTCTAATTTCTTAAATATTCGTCTCATTAGACATGTTGAACATGCATAAAAAGCATACAAGAGAGTAGTTAACAAAATAAAAAATGGAGTTGCTTTTTCTAAAAAAAAAAAAGTAGAGTAATTACCATTATTTTAAAGAAAACTTGAAAGAAAATTATTTTGAACAAAGATGCGCATTTAATAGCTTCCCGTAGATTCCCCCATTATATTAGACCTTATGAATGTATAATTATTTTGAGATAAAATGATCAATTTATTTTATCTGAAAATGTATATGTATGGGTAAGAGATAGACTATATCAACTAAACTACAAATGTTTAAGGGTCTATACTAAAGAACTAGTATTTGGTTTAGTGGCAAAGGCACATGATCTCTATGTGGGAGGTTA
The DNA here is from genome assembly GCA_025461125.1 of Carex kokanica. NCBI lineage: Eukaryota > Viridiplantae > Streptophyta > Magnoliopsida > Poales > Cyperaceae > Carex > Carex kokanica. Next base: position 17,448 of record JAJGRX010000804.1, read on the forward strand.
TGAATTCGAAACTCAGATAAGGGAATTAATTTGTTGTAATAACAAGAGTATGAAATTTGGAAGCTTAACCTTCATCTTTCTTTAAAAAAAAGGTCTATATGTAAAAAATTTAAGGGAGTATATCAACTAAACTAGGGACTAAATTGAAAAATGTTTAAGGGTCTATATATAAAAGTAAATTAAAAAATTTCAATTACCTTTTACGTATAGACCCTTAAAGTTTTTTCAATTTAGTCCCCTAGTTTTGGCATTAATTTTAAGTTGGCCGCCTACTAAATTTTTTTTAAAAAAAGAAAAATCTGAAGCCTGAACAAGATAAATTATTTCATGCGCTGTTTATATATGATTTTATTCAAATCCACAGTTTAATTGAATTGTTCTCCTATTAAAAGTACGTAGATGTACTATGTAAATTTTAATAACAAAATGTAGTGAAATGTGTTATCAGAGGGGATTTGCATAATTATGGCTGACTAAAAAATAACAGTAGATGGCTGATGGCAGCCGTTGGGCATGACGCCATGACCGCATGAGTCGATGTACTGTACCATGGACGGGAACAGACACGTGTCTAAATGTAGTTTTTTTATATGATTGACCCACATTTATAGTTTTAAGGTCATGAATTGCAAATATGCATAATTTTTAGGGGTGCTAATTGCATATGCATGCAAATTGGTGTGCTAATTTTCATGATTGACCCACATTTATATGATTGACTCACATTTATAGTTTTCAGGGGTGCTAATTGCACATGCATGCAAATTGGTGTGCTAATTTGCATGCATGGGGTGCTAAATGCATATGCATATTAAGTGGTGTGCTACTTGACCCACATATATAGTTTGAAGGTCCCCAATTGCATAGCATATTAATTGGTGTGCTAATTGCATCCTTGAATTGAATTTATAGTATAATTAATTATTCTGACTCGTGTTTGTATATTATTATCCCTAATTACTTGTATATATATAGGAACTGTCAACAACAGTTTTGCCGCCAAGACTCCCAAATTTGATAACCTGAAGGTTGTCACTGTTTCCTTTTGTATGTTTTTTTTTTTTACAAATGGAAACTTGGATCATAAAGAGTTGTCCAAACTTGACAAAGCTCACAATAGTACAATATGAGAATTGTGTAAGTATATATTTTTCCAACTTAATATATAGCTTCCATAATTTAATTAATTGCTGTAAGTAAAGATATATATAGTTATCAATTGATTAATTGTTAATTTTTAGCAGTACTATTATGCTCTGCCAGTTGAGGGTACAGTTGTATATCCAACATTCTCGGGGCTATCGGTTCAAGCATCTCCAAGAAGAAATCTTGAGATGGTTGAGGTCAAGTACTGGAGGTTTGATGCCATGGTGTGGCGAGTGGTGAGAAGACTGATGCTTGGTATAGGAGAATTGCAAAATTTTAGGAACTATCGTATAAGGAATGGTTAGTGCGATCATAGATATAGAATGTATAATGGAGGAACGGATAGTTATAGTGGGTGGGATTGGGCAGTTGTAGAGTATGAAGCTCCAGGACTCGACACTGTACATGTCGAGAAGAGTTTGGTGTACTACTAGCTAGATATGTTCGAGAATATATTTTGTATGGATACATGTTGTGTATTTTGTGTATGCATGGATACTTCTTGAATTTTGGATGGGTACATGTATATATATATTTGAAACTAGTTTTACAACTATGGCAGTACTAATGTTGAATCATGAATCTTAATTAATTACATGCATTTGTGTTCCAATCTAATAGTATCACCGTCACTCTAGTGTTCCACTAACCCTCATGATTATTTAGGAACATTTGTATCACTTCTTGGTTTTCACAAAATATTCCCTGCATGACATGCCTAAAGTGACACTCAATATGATCTCCAATCATATTCGACATCTTTATCTCTGTTTTCAAACTCCGAACAGTTAATCTGAACTCACTACTACAAAAAAAGAGATTGTTACGGACATAAATGGAGGAGTTACATGAATTTCCTGCCGTGTGGAAATCGAGGGTGTACGAATAGGCAAAGAATTACACACGGATATTTACCCGTGTGCGATTGTAATGATTTCTACACGGATTACTTTATAAACAGCCGTGTACGAACACCTGAAACTGTCGCTCTCCATATAACCGAGCTGCACAGATATTATCCAAACATCCGTGTACGATTCCTCCTTCTACACGGACTTTTAACTAAATATCCGTGTAGCTCTCCTCTTACTACACGGACTTTTAACTAAATATCCGTGTAGCTCTCTTAACTATTCTACACGGATATTTATCTAATAATCCGTGTACAAATAGACTCATACACGGATTACTGGATAAATGTCTGTGTAGGAAACAATCCTACACGGACATTTATCCAATAATCCGTGTAGAAATGTATTCGTGCACGGATTATTTTATAAATTACTCTTCTTACACGAACTTTTGTTAAATATCCGTGTCGGATTGTCTTATAAATTTTTTTTGGTTTTTTTTTTTGGCTAGCCTCCTATTTTGCGAGCCAGTATTCAAATTTTTCAGATAGCAATTTAAAATTCATGTACACAAAATTATACAAATCCATATTTAGCATTACAAAATTATACAAATCCATATTTATCATTACAAAATTCTAATCGAAACCACCTTGCCCACATACATCTGACATCGTTGATCTGCTCCTTGGTGTAATACGTCTACTTTGTTCCATATTACAATTTTAATTTGGTATTAGTTAGTAACAAGAAAAGGTAGATGCAAGACACTCACAAATATCAATTGCTATTAATAAACTGAAAATTATAAGTAAGCACAATATGAAAATATCAACATATATAACAAAAAAGCATAAAAGCATCAACATATATAACAAAAAAAAGAATAAAAGCATCAACATATATACATATTGCCTTTTGTACACATGCAATCTCATGTGATCCATATAACATATACTCCTCAAGATCCAATACGATGTTTATATACAAGTTATGTCCTTACCACTCATGTTACCAAAACACTTGGTTATGATCTAGTTTGGACAAGAATTTCATACAAACTAAGGCGTATTAGATCCAACATATCAAAAATGAGAGTGCCCATGTGATCCATGACATGATGCCTCTTAGTTAAAGGTCTCCAACATTTTGAACTCCAATAAAATACATTGATCAACATATATGTTCATGCATAATAGAGAATAAAAATTCTCCTTTAAAATTTTCTTCAAAAAAAAAAAAATTTCCAGATAATATTTATACATAAAATTAATTGAATCTGTATATCTTTTATACGAACCATTGAGGACACTCATTTTTTCCAAAATTCAAATTTTTTTTCAAATTCAAATTTTTTTCAAATTTCAAATTTTTTTCAAATTTCAAACGTGGCCGCCCCCACGCTCAGTCGACTTCCCCTTGCTTTTGTGTGGCTACCCCCACACTTGGGCTCCCGCTCAGCTGCACTTTCTGCCGTTTTTGCATTATCTTAAGAAATCAAGCATGCATGAATTACACATGACATAAATAAGCAATAATAAGTAACAGAAAATTAGAGGAAGAAAAGGAAAAAAAAAAATAAATATATATATATATATATACACACACACACTAACCTTAGAAAGATAGAGAGGAGAAAATAAAAACTTCAAAGATCTCAGATCCCAGCTGCCAGCCTTTGCAGAAATCAGATCAACATTCAATACAGAGAGAGCGAGAGAGAGACAGTATAAATTACTTGATCAAAACGGCACTGGAAGGAGAAGGCATTTTATACTAATTAAAACCCTACACAGCCTTTATACACGGATTTATACTTATTAATCCGTGTAGCTCTCCAAAATAATCATACACGGCTATTTATGATAAAATCCTTGTACATTTCTACCATTTCTACACGGATATATTATTAAAAATTTGTGTATATATTCCTACACGGATATTTAACAAAAATCCGTGTAACTCTCTCAATGTTTTTCCACACGGATTTTTGATCCCTAATAAACCGTGTA
>JAJGRX010000378.1:0-20857 GCA_025461125.1 Carex kokanica
AAAGTGACCCTTAATGGTATTAGAAGGGTATTTAAGGCATGTCATTAATTAATTTTGTCATTCTTTAGGCATGTCATTAATAATGAAAGTGACCCTTAATGGTATTTAAGGCTTAGAAACCCTTGTAAGCAAACATGAATTAGAAACCAAACATATGGATTTGACCAAGTGATTGTATGCCAATGGCTCCTAGACTTCTCTCTTTTTGAAGCACAAAACTCCATTTATTTTTGTTGTTTAAATTGCTTTTGTTACGATTAATCTCAATCAGGTATTGAACCAACAAACCAAATTTGCAACGACCCCCCCCCCCATTTACTTTATTGCACCTTTTTAGAATTAATTAATTTAGTAAACTAATATTTCCCGTTATCTTTGGATCGATACCTATATTACTACAAAGATAAGTTGTATGCTTGCAACTGATTTATTATTGTATACTAAGATTTATTAATTTAAAAGTGAAAAGTGTATCAATTGACAAAAAAATTCCATACCTAAAATACACAACAGTGTAGCTCATAAATATAAATTAAATAAGGAACACGTGATGAGTTTTTATGGTCCAAACTAGATGATAGATTCAGTGTTGGATCATAGAAAAGGATTGTGGTGTAGCTCATAAATATAAAATTAAATAAGGAACACGTGATGAGTTTTTATGGTCCAAACTAGATTGAGATTTTTCTTATTTCCTTTTCAAGTTCTGTTTGCTTTGTTGTCATTCAGTGGCTTGGATCATACAAAAGGATTTGTAATGTATGATAAGCCTAAATTATATTGTACTAGAGTGTGGTCACTATCTACCTTGGCTTTGTCAATGAAACGTGGTTGGGAGCATTTAATTGGGCGAGCTTAAAGTCTTAAGTGAAATAACTAAGTTGAGAGATACAAACAAAACAATCGTAGCCGTTCATTCAAGCCAATTCAATGTGTGGCATTTAAAATATTATTCTGTATTCGAACCTTTTTTAAAATATTAATTAGCTAAAATTGTATATTTTTATAGTAAAATTGTATATCATCTACCTTTTTTAAATGTCTGCTTCATATTAAACAACTTCTGTTTGCTCTGTTGTGATTCAGTGGCTTGGATCATATGAAAGGATATGTGGTGTAGCTCATAAATCTCCATTCCATTATTTAGCACATTGGGTGTCCGATCGCCAACGGCTACGATTGAAGATTAATTTTTGAATTTAATCTCAGCTCTCCAATCACATAATCTATCTTCTTTTGATTAAATGCATCTGTTTTATGTGTAGAAATTTAAATTTAGTTATAAACATACTCGCCACGCATACCGCCACACGATGCGTTACAATTAAAATTAAACAGACTCTAAAATTTAGCAATATAATTATTCGTTTCCTTATTTATTTGTTTCCTTATTTCTCCATCTCCAATTGATATTTTATATACAGCGGATCACAATGCAAATCAATTTTTTGTTCACTTCTTATTTCTATACATATTACTGTGATAAATCTAGAATATATTTCTAATTTGTATTTTTTTATGAAAATTTGTCATTTTGTATGAGAATTTATTTTTGTTATCTTATTATATATTTCCGTTGCAATCGCACGGGGCACAATACTAGTATAAATTAAATAAGGAACACGTGATGAGTTTTTATGGTCCAAACTAGATTATAGATTTTGGCTTATTTCCTTTTTAAGTTCTTTCTACGCTGTTGTCATTCAGTGGTTTGGATCATATGAAAGGAAATGTGTGGGCCGCACAATCGGCCGAACAAAATCACAACAGCCGATACACAATTTGTATTTTGGCCATATTATGGTCATTCGAACTCCAATTTGGGTGAATCAAAACTTGACGAAACCAAGATAAAAAGATCTATAACTTTCATGATGGAAAGAAATCTAAATTTCAAATGTAGAATTTTGTGCAGCCACCCCAATTTAGATTTGGACAGATTTTATTGTCAAATTGACCTAATTTTCGCCCGATTCACTTCCAGATGTTATTTGCTTGCCCCCAAAGTTACAAAAACTGCTATATATTGGCAAAGAACCAACAGGAGAATCTATCTTTTAGTCATCTTCATCTACTTTAATTTAGCTTTTTATTCTACCATTTTCTATCATCTCTTCTATCTTCTCCGAGTGAATCAAGGCGATTGGAGAGAAGGATTGAAGATTGCTCGAGCGGAAGAAAGTAAAGACGAGGGCAGCAAGCGAGGATATTGGTGTAGTCTATTATTCTCTTTCTTATTTTTTCTCAGTTTTTATTATGTTTACTTTTGTATTTTTCTTAGATGTTAGCGCATCCATGAGAGGCTAAATTTCGTCTCTAGAGGCTTAGACTTTAAGAATGAACTTGTGTTAAAATGTACTGGATGATTTTTTTATGATTATTATTTGCTTGCATTTTTGTTCTTAATGATTTTATTATTCATGTGATTGCGTGATTTGTGTTGCTTGTTAATTAGCGTCCCGCTTAGGCTCGATCAACTTGAGTAGATTTGGATCAAGAATTGATTATACCAAATTATGTACATGAATAACCCAAGGATTTGAGATTAGAAATGACCAAATCTAATTCTTAGTCCGGAACCACAAGAAATAAAGGTTTAATTGAGGTGAATGACTTAATCGTGAAGCCTCATATTTAATTGTAAGACACAGAATTGAACCGAATATTGGTGTGACTGACTTAATCGTGAAGTATCGGTATTTGGGAATAAACTAGGCTAACCTATGCTTATGATCTAAATAGCTAGGGTAAAAACTTAATTGTGAAAACCGAATTATTTAGGCACGTTATTAATTCACAAAAGTAACCCTTAATGATATTCAAGGCTTAGAAAATGTTTCTAAGAACATATGAATTTAGAAACCAAACAAGTATGGATTTGACCAAGTGATTGTATGTCAATAGCCCCTAGACTTTCTCTCTATTTGAAAAACAAAAACTCATGTTATTTTGTTTGTTTAAATTGGTTTTTTTGTAGTTATACTCTCATTCGAGTATTAAACCCAACCAAACCACTTTGCAATAAACCCCCCCTTTTACTTTAATTGCACCTTTTAAAATTAATTAATTTTGTAGAAAATAATATTTCTCATTATCATTGGAATATATAATTTTTTGCAGCCGCACCAATCTAGATTTTGGACATATTTTATTGCCAAATTGATGCAATATTCACCCGATTCACTTTCAGATCTTGTTTGCTTGCTCCCAAAGTCACAAAAACTGTTATATATTGGTAGGGAAGCAGCAGGAAAATCTATCTTTTATTCATCTTTGATCTACTCTTAATTTAGCTTTTATTCTACACATTTTTCTATCATCTCTTCTATCTTCTCCGAGTGAATCAAGGCGATTGGAGCAAAGGCTTGAAGACGATAGTAGCAAGCGAGGAGATTGGTGTAGTCTATTCTCGTTCTTATTTTTTCTTAGTTTTTATCATGTTTACTCTTGTATTTCTCTTGGAAGTTAGTGCACCCATGAGAAGCTACATTTCCTCTCTAGGGGCTTAGACTTGAAGCATGAACTTGTGCTAAAATCTACCTTACTTGGATGGTTTTATTTATGATAATTGTTTGCTTGCACGTTTGTTTTATTTTATTCATGTGATTGCTTTATTTGTGTTGCTTGTTAATTTGTGTCCCGCTTAGGTTCAATCAAATTGAGTAGATTTGGATCAAGAATTGATGGTACCAAATTATGTACATGAATAACTCTAGGATTTGAGATTAGAAATGACCAAATCTAATTTTTAGTCCGAACCACAAGCAACAAAAGGTTGAATTGAGGTGAATGACTTAATGGTGAAGCCTCATATTTAATTGGAACACCTAGAATTGAACCGAATATTGATGTTAATGACTTAATGGTGAAACCTCATATTTAATGGTGAAGTATCAGTATTTGGGAATAAACTAGGCTAACCTATGCTTATGGTCTAGATAGCTAGGGTGAAGAACTTAATCGTGAAACCCGAATTGTTTAGGCACGTCATTAATTAACGAAAGTGACCCTTAATGGTATTTAAGGCTTAGAAACCCCTTCTAAGTAAACATGAATTTAGAATCCAAACAAGTATGGATTTGACCAAGTGATTGTATGCCAATAGCTTCTAGACTTCTCTCTATTTGAATTACAAAACTCAATTTATTTATTTGTTTAAATTGCTTTTCTTACGATTAAATCTCAATCAGGTATTGAACCCACAAAACCAAATTTGCAATGAACCCATTTACTTGATTTCCACCTTTTTAGAATTAATTAATTTAGTAAGAAATAATATTCCCCGTTATCTTTGAATCGATACCTATATTACTATAAGGATATGTTGCATGCTTGGAACTGATCTATTATTGTCTGCTAAGATTTATTAATTTTGAAAGTGAAAAGTGTTTCAATTGACCAAAAATCCAATACCTCAAATACACAACAGTGTAGCTCATAAATATAAAATTAAATAAGGAATACGTGATGAGTTTTTATGGTCAAAACTAGATGATAGATTCAGTGGCTTGGATCAAAGAAAAGTATTTGTGGTGTAGCTCATAAATATAAAATTAAATAAGGAACACGTGATGAGTTTTTATGGTCAAACTAGATGATAGATTTTGGCTTATTTCCTTTTAATTTCTTTTTGCTCTGTTGTCATTCAGTGCCTTGGATCTTACAAAAGGATATCTGGTGCAGCTAATAAATTAGAAATTAAATAAGGATGTGGTGTAGCTCATAAATATAAAATTAAATAAGGAACACGTGATCATTTTCTGAATTCTCTCTCCAAGAACAAATTAAGGTTTGTGATCACCCATAAATACTCCCTCCTGATTCGAATTTATCAACAAACACATATATTGATATATACAAACTCACACCTAAAAGCAAAAGCCATGGCTTGCCAAATAATATTAGCTATAATCATATTTAGACCTATTAACCGTGTATTATATCTAGTATAAATATATAGAATAGATGTTATGATGCTTATTTCTTTACTTATGTAACAGTAACACTTGTCTTATTACTGTTTAACATCATTCATATCCTGCATGCCATTCTAATTTAAATTTGTTTAAACATAATTAATACAATTATCTATTATCTACCTAACAATTGGATTTATGAAATTCTGTGTGAAGTTAAAGTTAGTATTCGTTGCATTTGACCACAAATGTCATATTATCGAATTTTTATTTGTTTTATTAGTTATTACGACATGTTACAAACAAATTTATCATTTACAAGTGGATAAAGAAAAACAGGTTCATTCACAGTAAAGGTTTTTTTTTTTTTTTTCAACTTTCTTCTCCCAAGCAACGAGGGTTGATCTACTATGAAAGTTAATAACATTACCAAAATAAATTCATAACATCTCAACAGAATCTACTAAAACATGCATCAAACCACAAAATATTACTCTAAAACAAAGCTAGCAAAAAAAAAAAAAACCAAACTAAAGAAAATAACATTTACCCAAAAACAAATACAGCTACAAAAAGAATCAACATAAACGTTATTCTAACTAAGAGACTAATTACCCCAGATAGTGAACATGTTGGTACCTGTGGCGCAGTCAAATAGTGAGGCTCTTCTCAGTTGGTAAGATGCGCGAGCTCATTCCGGATCATGTAGTTAAACATAATGATTACGATGGTTAACATCACCAAATTGCGCAGGTGATGCATTATCCGAGGATAAATAATCTGCAATTTATCAGAAAACAAGGTTGTTAACAACAGCAACATAAGAGTTACAATGCAACCTAGAGATACATTGCTGCAAACTTTCAATAAATAACAAACCGAGTATGGTTACCAAAATAATACACGGATGCCTTGCATAAACTGTTTATATAACCCTTGTAATTGTACATGGTTACCTTGACCGTGTAGAAACCACCATTTTCAACGCCTTTTTTTTAGAATCAGACACGGTTAGATTGTATTAACTGTGTATGTTAGTACTATATAGACACGGTTCGATAACTGTGTACAATGTACACTCTTATTCATACACAATTCTCACGAACACGGTCATGTAACCGTGTGACATTAGCTTTTTGAACCGTGTATGATCGCATTTTCTGTACTAGTGAATACAGACACAATATGGAACAAATAACTTCTGTATTTGCTCATATTTGCTCATATATATAATATTATAATTTTATTTTTACTTATTATTGTATAGGAAAACAGGAAAGGAATAGTCTTTACCCATTATGTTAACTAAAGAGAAATTATTCCTACCCGTACCTGATAAACTAAAAAAAAAAAAAAATCTTACTCGTACCCATCTTATCAAATATGGTACTAGTTGGGTAAAAGAATAATAAGTGTCATTGACATCGTACATAAAAGAAAAATAACAGACTTCGGCACCCGTTATACTTTTGGCACTATATCCACCTTTGCTGTCTTTCCGTACCTCAATTAATGTCATTGATTACTAGCACGCTTAAATGAACCGTTTTCTTTTGTTTGTATTAATGCCGATAGAAGAAGTCTATTTTTTTAAGAATAATTTCATTTATATAATTAACTACCCCCTCCCCAATTTGCTAGGCAAAAATCAAAATAAAGCAACCGAAACAACATAACTTAAATCAAGTTACATATATACAGACACACATATATACACAACAATCACAATTCTTTTCAAACTCATCGAATGCATATCTGTTTTTCACCCAAAACTATAAATTTTCATTGTTTTGTACCTTGTTGACAACCTCATCCAATAAATATTTAACAAAGAAACCGTGTATTTCCTTTAGATCGAAGTTCGTGTAGGATGCCGGAGACATGAGATTCCGCATTGAAACTTTAAATTAGTAATTATTTTCAAACTTAATTATTTCAGAGGAGGATTAAAATACCTCACCTACCTCACATTAAAAGCCTTGCATTTAATCAATTTTCCAACTTGTTTGCCAATCCAGTAAAACAATAAAATGATACATTAAAAATTAAAATTTAAGTTGTTGCTTATAAGTCAAAAGTCCACGAGATTAGTAAGGGTCCGGTTTCTGTTTCGTGCTTCTTCCGTTTATGCTCCAATGAATCAAGACAGCACACCTCTTTTCGACTAGGAATAATAACAAGAAGATACCGGTGTTCGCTATATTTTACTTAAAGAAGAAAGCAACAATGAAAATAAGAAAAGGAAGCATGCTTTTAATTAATTGGTTCAAGCAATATTGAGGTTACTAGATCCTTGGTATCACTATCGGGCTTGCCATATCCATCGCCAAGTTGGTAAATACGTTGTGCCATGCGTGAGACATTGAGAGCAACATTATTGATGCACTTTTCAAAAGCAGAATGGCCTACGACTTCACCGTTGAGCATTGTCCAGTATTTCAAAATCAGTTCCTTTATTTCTTCACGAGCAACAGTTTCTGTGACACCTTTGTCAAGCATATAACATTGAATGGATTTGTTGGTATCACCCCGCTCCATCTCATCCTGTAATTAAAATTGTTATGTGTAATGTAAGAAAATTGTTTGAAATTTTGGTGTATAATACACGAAATTGTTTTCTTCTTTAATGTTCAGATGGTTCATGATTCTAATATTGATACCTTGTTCTATCCATATTATTTTTTAATATATGAACTTACAGTGGATGTTGCTAAGTCGTTAAAAAGCCGAAAAATCATGGATGAATATCGAACAATGTCCGAATAACCAGATGAGAACTGCTCCAGATCTTTGGCAGTAACATAATCGTTTATACAGTAGGCGTAGGAAAGAACGATGTGGCCTGCAATTGAGACCCATGAGTTCTCAAGGTATTCCTCCAATGTTGGTGCATATCCATTGTGATACCATCTTGCTTCCACTATGTATGATTTGCATAGATCTTTCCACTGCCAAATTGTTTCCAATAATAAATGTACGAAAAAGCCAATAGATGATCAGTCAGCCTTCATTTTCAAATATATTTTTGGAGAATTTCACGTATACCCCTCAAAAATATTGAAATTATGTATCCCAATAGAAAATTCATAATATCATATTTACCCTTCTAAATTTAAAAAATGCGCAAATTTATTCAATTTATTTTCTTTTTTATTTAAACTAATTTTAAATTTATAAAGTATCTATATATTTTAGGGTTTGTTAAAAAATAAAATATGTAGTATGTTTAAGAGGAATGTTCACTCTTCTAATCCGCCTTGTGTGAGGACACATGATTCATTTTCTTCTTGTGATATGAAACAAGCGTATGCCTAAATGCCATTGTGTATGCGTCACAAGTAGAGAACCTCATAAATTAGAAGACCGACCACTCTTTTTTTACAGGGACAACATATTTTTATTTTTTAATAATTGGTAATGATAACTTCATAAATTTAAAAAGATTTCAAACATAAAAAGGCAATAAATTTAATTACTTTGTTAGTTTTTTAAATTTAGAATGGTTCATGTGATACTATGAATTTTAGAGGGGGAAATACGTAATTTCCAGATTTATGGGGGGCATATTTGAAATTCTGCCCCCTTTTAATGATTGGATGGCAACCAAATTATGCAGAAGGAAATAAAGTGATATGGATTAATTAATTACCGCTAGCCTAAGATGCGGAATAACATAAAGCCCTTTCTCTTTCAAGATTTCACTACCCTGATCTTCGACGGTCTTAAAGAGAGCTAAAATGCACATCTGAAAGTTTTCAGGAAGCCCCTTTGTAGCAGTGACATCCCATCTTCAAAAGAAATGACTATTAAGAACTGAAATAGCCAATATATTATTCAGAATGAATCAAAATACAAGCACTTACTGTTGGATGGCGTTAGTAAAGACCTCAAGTTCATCCAATGTCCCATAAACATCATAGATATCATCAAGTGTTGTAATCAGGCAACCTGCCTGTGTCATTGCTATTCTATAACTTGAATGTTCCGGCTCAAAAGCGAAGCCTACATTCCCGATGTAGTTCTCAACCAGCCTGGTGCGAATAAACGGTAGTTTTTCATAAAGCTGCAAGTCTTTCCACCATCTGGACAAAAGATGAGTGAAAAAGAAATTTAAAAGGATGTTAATAGGTCAGTTCCTTTTTTTTTATTGAATTTATGATGTGTTATAATTGGTATTTACCTTGACACCTGCTTTAGTTCTTTCTTGTATAAGTTTTGAATTAAGTTAAAATCCAAAACAGCTAGTTCCCTCAGTGCTGGTCTGATCTGCTCGTCAATCTTATATTGCTCGATAAACCAGCGAGTATGAATTCTTTCCATCCTCCAATTCAGAGGGAGCTTTAGTGCATGGGCAACCTGTTCTTTTAGCCTTAAATTAACAACAACAGAGCTCTCCAAATAATTTGTTAGGTGTTTGGTTGTGAAGTGTCGGGCCATCTCCAACGTCTTTTCTCCTTCTTTTGCTAGAAAAGAAGCCTCGTACAAACTGATCACTTCTATAATGTCTGAATATTCCTTTGCTTTGCAGTTTCCTTTTCCGTCAAAGTAACTTTTGAATATATCTGCACAAAGTTGAAAATCTGGTTAAAGTTGAAAGACTTTATTTCCATCTTAATTTATCTTAAAAAGAAATTAAGAAGAGTAAAATTATATATGGAAAACCTATGATCTTCTACATGAAAAATATTGATTATTTTCACTACACCAAAGACTAGTTCTCTATATCTTGCAACTCTAAAAACAACTCATTTAATGAAAAATAACTAACAACAAATTAATGTTTTTCTACTATTCTGTATTAAAACTATTGAAGGCATTCCGCCGCCTTTGAAACCTGATATATAATTCATTAAAGTTAAATCACTAATTGTCAAAGTGAATATACAATAGTTGACAACTAAATCTCGTCTTAGAAACATAAAAAGATACAAAAAAATATACCTTCCTGTACGCTAAATCCATGCATCCTCAACAGTCTGAAAAGAAGTGATACTTCATAAAGGTCATGAGGCATTGCAGATCCCATTGATTCATGGATGTTGGTAAGCACACAGTTTATCTCGTTCTTGAAATGATATGCGACTCCGAGCTGTTGCAAGGCATCAACAAGCTCTAATTTATCCCTGAGCAACTCTTCCTTGTATATCATTTCAATCACCTCTTTCTTGAGCTCGCATACTCTTTCCATCTTTTTACCATCCTTCATGTACAAAAACAGAAACAAACAGCTTAAGGAGTTTCTTAATTTAGATACAGCTAAGCTTGAACATGTTAATTTGCTTACATGTTTGTTTCCACTATTTAATGATTGGATGAAGTTATCATTCCAAATGGTAGGTTGATAGTGTCCTGACCGTCGCTCGAACCCTGTAGATGGAAGAGCAAAGGTTAGAGCCATTTATGTATGGAGCTGTAATTGAATTGTAGGAGATACTTGTGGCTGTGTATATATAAATTTCAGATTGCTAGACTACGTACTCTTCCATTTATAAATATATTGTCTATAGTCTAATTACCTAAAAACTCTCCTACACGTGGTCCACCAAGATCATACTATATTTAGAACAAATTAAAGATTTGGTAAATCATTGATTGCGTTTTTTTGTTCCACGTGGGACAATAGTAGGGGTGTCAATGATACCATTTTAACTGTTTACCCCAACCCGTACCATATTCGATAAGGCGGGTAAGGGTAAGATTTTTTTTCGTTAGAGTAAGGATTTTTTTCGTTAGCTATATGGATAATGGTATGGGTAAAGGCTATTTTGTACCCGTTACACTATAGGGTAATTATATAAAATAAAATTATATGATATTGTTTGAGTAATAATTAGTGATGGTAAAAAAAATTCCGTTACCTTTATTTAGATGTTTTGTTATTTAGTTAAATAATTGAATTTGTTCGAAAAGATATTCGTGTTTTTAAATTCTCTTGCTTTATAAAAAAAACAATATAGTTGGAATTGATTGAACATTTTTTTTAATAGTAATGTGATGGCATATGTGTGAAATGAATGAGTTTTGATGTTATATTTGTAAAATATATTAAAATTAATTATTATATTAATATTTATTCATAATTCACCCACTACCATTTCATTACCCAATAATTTTAACAGGTAAAGTCAATTCTTAATGGGTAACAGTAGAGTATGGGTAAAGTAAATTCTTAGTGGGTATGGGTATGAAAATGCTTACATCCTACCCGTATCTTATCCATTGACACCCCTAGTCAACTTCACATGGCCAGCAATTAATCAATGAAAGATTTCTGTTAGCTGTCAGAAAGATTTCTGTTCTACTATGCCTCAAGCAAAAAAAAAAAAATATATTTTTACGACTGAAAACTCAAAGCAGAAAAGCCAAAAAATTCAGACACTTGTGTATTTCATTGCAACTTTACACTTTTTATTTTTATTAATCAAACAGCTGGTCAGATTGGTCCGTACTATGGATCAATATCTTCGTTTTCAAAGTTTAAAAAGTCAATCTTCACCGTTCAACATGATCTCCATATGAAAATGTACTTGCAGACAAAATTTTACATTTTTTAGAATTTTGGTACTATTTTTTTAAAGTGATTTTCTACCTATATTTTCTTATGGATATTATGTTGAATGGTTCAGATTGACTGTTTGGACTTTGAAACAAATATATTAAATCATAGTACGGATTGATCCGCGCTATGCATAGTACCATAGCCTCAGCTTAAGGTATCATATAATAGGATATCATATTGTGATTATTGCCCCTTTTATACCTTTTCATTATTTATTTATTATTATTTTTTTACGAAAATGAGTAGCCATGCACTGAAGTGTCTCCCTACGAGGGCCCTTTTAAGGCTAACGCCCCAGCTTGGTGCCTCACGCCATTTGAACCCGAAGGCATCTTAAGGTATCATATAACAGGATATTGTTGTGATTTACACTGTCTTTATAAAATGAAACAAAGATAAGATAGTGATTGGCTCCTTTTGCTGTAGGTTGGGCCCTTCTTATCATAGATTCTAGTTATCATATCCAAGAAATTATAATTGTAGAGAAAGCGAAAAGTGAAACCCCAAATAGCACCTCCTCTCTGCCATATTGTTATACTTAATTGTTTCATTAAGCCTGAAAAAAAAATGTCACTACTAATTGGTCTGTTTTCGAGGGCAAATGAGTCATTTCTGTACTTTTGATGCATACACAGTGACATTTATGTATATG
Organism: Carex kokanica; assembly: GCA_025461125.1. NCBI lineage: Eukaryota > Viridiplantae > Streptophyta > Magnoliopsida > Poales > Cyperaceae > Carex > Carex kokanica. The sequence goes on from JAJGRX010000378.1 coordinate 12,128, forward strand.
CTTGTGTAAGCGTTTGGAAGTAGAGAAAGGACTCATTTGCTCACGAAAACCAACCAATTAGAAGGCTGACACTTTTCTTAAACATGCTACATATTTTTATTTTTTCTTACCAAAGGATAAAATGGGTAATTTATAAATTTAAAATGAGTTTTTATATAAAAGACAATAAAATGGGTAAATTTGCAAGTCTTTGAAATTTAGAACGTTAAATATGATATTATGAATTTTAGAGGGGAAAATGCATAATATCAAAAAAAATTTAGGGGTATACATGAAATTACCCCTTTAGAAAATGCTGGTGTCTCTGTCAGTATTTGTTGATGCTGCTTTAGTATAATATAGTGCTCATGAAAGGAGGAGCTTGATGGAGCAAATTGCAATAGTTTAGGGACTTTTCTCTCAAAATTTATTTTACTGCTTCATTTCCTTGTGCATAAATATTTTGATAGCTCGGTTTCTGCTATCCTGAGCACAATTATTGGGGTGCATTACGGACATGTTCTTGTGCACATTAAGGTAATTTTCTTTCACTACTTCACTAAAGAAAATAAAACAATATTTGCATTTTCATTTTTTTCACTTAATTTAATTTTTTCACCAGACACACACAGGCAGACTTAAACATTGGAGTTCGATGGGCGTTGCACTTCTTGTTCTTGGGTTTATTTTGCATTTTAGCCATGGTAAATTTTACAAATTCTCACTTTTTGTTGCTTCTATATTAGGATTTTTCTTTCAAATGAAACTTTTGTTTCTTTCAGACTTGCCTTATGGTTTTCTGGACTCCGGTTCTGGTGCGCGTATGATTATCATGTTGAACGGTTCATATTGACTATTCAAACTTTGTAAATAGAGATTTTTAATCCAAATTACGGACTAATGTGTGCTATCCATTGTATCATAGCCTTGCTCTTTATTTCTCATTTATATTTTGAAAATATAATTTAAAGTGTTTCTTTTAAATAATAGGACAATATTGTTGGCAAGCGTAAATTCTTTCTCCCTCTAGAGTGGATAGGCATGAACGCCATGCTCGTCTATGTAATGGCAGCAGAAGGCATTTTCGAGGATTTCTTAATGGATGGTATTATAAAAGCACAAATAACACACTGGTAATAAATCCTAATCCCAAGTTTCTCAAGTAATTTTAAAAAAGAAAGAATTATTGTACTCATGCAATAAATTATACAGGGTAAACTTATAAAGAGTTTGGCTAGCGTGCTATCAATGGTATAAAACATCCCGTGCTATCGCTAAAAAATCTATTGGATAGGCTTAAAATGACGAATTGAAACCGTTGAAATCGAACTACTTCACGAGTGATGTGTTGACATGCAATTTAATTCATAATGTAAAAAGTGAAGCGGTCAAAAAATGAAGATTTATAAGTTAATCTTAATACATTCATTTTTCATAACTTTTTTACTGCTTCTCTTTATACTAAATGAAATTAAAAACTTGTATATTTAACATGTAAATGTATCACTTATGAAGTACATCAGTTTCAACGGTTTGAATTTGTCATTTGATTGGATTTATCATATATTTGACATATAATTTTATTTCAAAGACCCATAGCTTGGCAATTTATTTTGATGGCAGGTTTATTGGGTAAGAAAACATGTATTTGTCAAAGTTTGGAATTCAAAAAAGGTGGGTATACTACTCTATGTGCTTTTTGCACAGATATTGTTTTGGGCAATTGTAGCAGGAATTCTTCACCGTGTAGGTATTTACTGGAAACTGTAAAAAAATAGGTGTTAAAAGCTGTATTCTTGTTTATTTAGTGAATATGCATATTTTTTTTCTTTTTTCATTTGATTAAATTATGTAAAAGTTGTAATTATAAATGTGGGTAATGGTTCTTGTGTACAAGTTTGTATTGATATTAATAAATGTTACTAGATTACGTTATTGCTATGTTTAGATTGTAAGTATTCTATTCCTTGTGTAATAACCAAAATTATCATGTTAATTTTGTCATTCTTGATTGGTAAAACAAAAAAAGAGTATGATTTCAAATATGAATAACTTTTTCTTTTTTGAGAAAATTAGATATATTCCCATGAGTGTTTTTAATTGATTTCATTAAAAAATGAGTATGTTTATTGTTTCGTTATATTTAGATGGGGAGATAATTAATGTTAAAGTTTTGATTGAGAAATATCTAATTGAAGAAGTTATGATAGCATATATGTAAAGAATGACAAATTCTAAAGCCAAATTCCATTGATGATTACACCACAAGTTACTCTAAACCCACTGAAATTTTGCATAGAGATATTTAAAATTACATCATCTACTACCTAACATTGCAAAGAGCATTATTTAAGAAATCTTCTCTGAGACCAAAAGGTCACAATGACAGATTAAATTATAACAGAAAAGCAAAGATCATTACTTGAGAAATCTTCTTTGTACAATTATTATCTGCAAGCTACAACAAAAACTAATCAAAAGCACACTAAAATTCTTCACACATCATTGCCTTACATTAAGCAACCCTTAAGTTCTTTGTAAAATTATATGTTCATATAGGCGAAGGCTAAACAACAGCATCAAACTCTAAGAATAAAAGAAAGGGAAAGAAATGTCCGAAGCCAACTGGAACAAGTTCCCTTTACACTTAAGATGCATTGATGTCAGATATGGTTTAAAGTAGGCATAAACCAAGTAATGAGGTATCCCTTAACGAAAGGGGTATAGATAAGTATTGTTTCACCATTATCTATGTCATACATATATATGACATGAACGTCACAAAAATTATTTAGAAACCAAACAAGTATAGATTTGACCAAGTGATTGAATGCCAATAGTCTCTAGACTTTCTCTATTTGAAAAACAAAAACTCATGTTATTTGTTTGTTTAAATTGCTTTGTATTTAGTTAAACTCTCATTTGGGTAATGAACACAACCAAACCAATTTGCAACGAACCCCCATTTACTTTATTTGCACCTTTTTAGAATTAATTAATTTAGTAAACATAATATTTCCCGTTATCTTTGGATCGATACCTATATTACTACAAAGATAAGTTGTATGCTTGCAACTGATTTATTATTGTATACTAAGATTCATTAATTTAAAAGTGAAAAGTGTATGAATTGACAAAAAAATTCCATACCTAAAATACACAACAGTGTAGCTCATAAATATAAAATTAAATAAGGAACACGTGATGAGTTTTTATGGTCCAAACTAGATTATAGATTTTTTCTTATTTCCTTTTCAAGTTCTGTTTGCTTTGTTGTCATTCAGTGGCTTGAATCATACAAAAGGATTTGTAATGTATGATAAGCCTAAATTATATTGTACTGGAGTGTGGTCACTATCTACCTTGGCTTTGTCAATGAAACGTGGTTGGGAGCATTTAATTGGGCGAGCTTAAAGTCTTAAGTGAAATAACTAAGTTGAGAGATACAAACAAAACAATCGTAGCCGTTCATTCAAGCCAATTCAATGTGTGGCATTTAAAATATTATTCTGTATTCGAACCTTTTTTAAAATATTAATTAGCTAAAATTGTATATTTTTATAGTAAAATTGTATATCATCTACCTTTTTTAAATGTCTGCTTCATATTAAACAACTTCTGTTTGCTCTGTTGTGATTCAGTGGCTTGGATCATATGAAAGGATATGTGGTGTAGCTCATAAATCTCCATTCCATTATTAATTTAGCACGTTGGGTGTCCGATCCGCCAACGGATACGATTGAAGGATTAATTTTTGAATTTAATCTCAGCTCTCCAATCACATAATCTATCTTCTTTTGATTAAATGCATATGTTTTATGTGTAGAAATTTAAATTTAGTTTATAAACATACTCGCAACGCATACCGCCACACGATGCGTTACAATTAAAATTAAACAGACTCTAAAATTTAGCAATATAATTATTTGTTTCCTTATTTATTTGTTTCCTTATTTCTCCATCTCCAATTGATATTTTCTATACAGCGGATCACAATGCAAATCAATTTTTTGTTCACTTCCTTATTTCTATACATATTACTGTGATAAATCTAGAATATATTTCTAATTTTGTTTTTTTATGAAAATTTGTCAGTTTGTATGATAATTTATTTTTGTTATCTTATTATATATTCCGTTGCAACGCACGGGCACAATACTAGTATAAATTAAATAAGGAACACGTGATGAGTTTTTATGGTCCAAACTAGATGATAGATTTTGGCTTATTTCCTTTTTAAGTTCTTTCTACTCTGTTTGTCATTCAGTGCCTTGGATCAAACAAAAGGAAATGTGTGGGCCGCACAATCGGCTGAATAGAATCACAACAGCCGATACACAATTTGTATTTTGGCCATATTATGGTCATTCGAACTCCAATCTGGGTGAATCAAAACTTGACGAAACCAAGATAAAAAGATCTACAACTTTCATGATGGAAATAAATCTAAATTTGAAATGTAGAATTTTGTGCAGCCACACCAATCTAGATTTGGACAGATTTTATTGTCAAATTGACCCAATTTTCGCTCGATTCACTTCCAGATGTTGTTTGCTTGGCCCCAAAGTTACAAAAACTGTTATATATTGGCAAAGAACCAACAGGAGAATCTATCTTTTAGTCATCTTTCATCTACTTTTAATTTAGCTTTTATTCTACACATTTTTCTATCATCTCTTCTATCTTCTTCGAGTGAATCAAGGCAATTGGAGAGAAGGATTGAAGATTGCTCGAGCGGAAGAAAGCAAAGACGAGGGCAGCAAGCGAGGATATTGGTGTAGTCTATTATTCTCTTTCTTATTTTTTCTCAGTTTTTATTATGTTTACTCTTGTATTTCTCTTAGATGTTAGCGCATTCATGAGAGGCTAAATTTCGTCTCTAGAGGCTTAGACTTTAAGAATGAACTTGTGTTAAAATCTACCTTACTTGGATGGTTTTTTTTATGATTATTATTTGCTTGCATGTTTGTTCTTAATGATTTTATTATTCATGTGATTGCGTGATTTGTGTTGCTTGTTAATTAGTGTCCCGCTTAGGCTCAATCAACTTGAGTAGATTTGGATCAAGAATTGATTGTACCAAATTATGTACATGAATAACCCAAGGATTTGAGATTAGAAATGACCAAATCTAATTCTTAGTCCGGAACCACAAGAAATAAAGATTGAATTGAGGTGAATGACTTAATCGTGAAGCCTCATATTTAATTGTAAGACATAGAATTAAACCGAATATTGGTGTGAATGACTTAATCGTGAAGTATCGGTATTTGAGAATAAACTAGGCTAACCTATGCTTATGGTCTAAATAGCTAGAGTGAAAAACTTAATTGTGAAATCCGAATTATTTAGGCACGTTATTAATTCACAAAAGTGACCCTTAATGATATTCAAGGCTTAGAAAATGTTTCCAAGCACATATGAATTTAGAAACCAAACAAGTATGGATTTGACCAAGTGATTGTATGTCAATAGCCCTAGACTTCTCTCTATTTGAAAAACAAAAACTCATGTTATTTGTTTGTTTAAATTGGTTTTTTTGTAGTTATACTCTCATTCGGGTATTAAACCCAGCCAAACCACTTTGCAATAAACCCCCCTTTTACTTTAATTGCACCTTTTAAAATTAATTAATTTTGTAGAAAATAATATTTCCCATTATCTTTGGAATGTATAATTTTTTGCAGCCGCACCAATCTAGATTTTGGACATATTTTATTGCCAAATTGATGCAATATTCACCCGATTCACTTTCAGATATTGTTTGCATGCTCCCAAAGTCACAAAAACTTCTATATATAGGGAAGCAGCAGGAAAATCTATCTTTTATTCATCTTTGATCTACTCTTAATTTAGCTTTTATTCTACACATTTTTCTATCATCTCTTCTATCTTCTCCGAGTGAATCAAGGCGATTGGAGCAAAGGCTTGAAGACGATAGTAGCAAGCGAGGAGATTGGTGTAGTCTATTCTTGTTCTTATTTTTTCTCCGTTTTTATCATGTTTAATCTTGTATTTCTCTTGGATGTTAGTGCACCCATAAGAGGCTACATTTCCTCTCTAGGGGCTTAGACTTGAAGCATGAACTTGTGTTAAAATCTACCTTACTTGGATGGTTTTATTTATGATAATTGTTTGCTTGCACGTTTGTTCTTATTGATTTTATTATTCATGTGATTGCTTTATTTGTGTTGCTTGTTAATTAGTGTCCCGCTTAGGTTCAATCAACTTGAGTAGATTTGGATCAAGAATTGATGGTACCAAATTATATACATGAATAACCCTAGGATTTGAGATTAGAAATGACCAAATCTAATTTTTAGTCCGAACCACAAGCAAACAAAAGGTTGAATTGAGGTGAAAGACTTAATGGTGAGGCCTCATATTTAATTGGAACACCTAGAATTGAACCGAATATTGATGTGAATGACTTAATGGTAAAGCCTCATATTTAATGGTGAAGTATCGGTATTTGGGAATAAACTAGGCTAACCTATGCTTATGGTCTAGATAGCTAGGGTGAAGAACTTAATCGTGAAACCGAATTGTGTAGGCACGTCATTACTTAACGAAAGTGACCCTTAATGGTATTTAAGGCTTAGAAACCCCTTCTAAGTAACATGAATTTAGAATCCAAACAAGTATGGATTTGACCAAGTGATTGTATGCCAATAGCTCCTAGACTTGTCTCTAGTTTGAATTACAAAACTCAATTTATTATTTGTTTAAATTGCTTTTGTTACGATTAATCTCAATCAGGTATTGAACCCACAAAACCAAATTTGCAATGAAACCCCCCCCCCCCCCATTTACTTGATTTCCACCTTTTTAGAATTAATTAATTTAGTAAGAAATAATATTCCCCGTTATCTTGAATCGATACCTATATTACTATAAGGATATGTTGTATGCTTGGAACTGATCTATTATTGTCTGCTAAGATTTATTAATTTTGAAAGTGAAAAGTGTTTCAATTGACCAAAATTCCAATACCTCAAATATACACAGTGTAGCTCATAAATATAAAATTAAATAAGGAAACACGTGATGAGTTTTTATGGTCCAAACTAGATGATAGATTCAGTGGCTTGGATCAAAGAAAAGTATTTGTGGTGTAGCTCATAAATATAAAATTAAATAAGGAAGACGTCGATGAGTTTTATGGTCCAAACTAGATGATAGAATTTTGGCTTATTTTCCTTTTAATTTCTTTTTGCTCTGTTGTCATTCAGTGCCTTGGATCTTACAAAGGATATTGGTGCAGCTAATAAATTAGAAATTAAATAAGGGATGTGGTGTAGGCTCATAATATAAAATTAAATAAGGAACACGTGATCATTTTCTGAATTGCTCTCTCCAAGAACAAATTAAGGTTTGTGATCATCCCATAATACTCCTCCTGATTCGAATTTATCAACAAACACATATATTGGTATATGAAAACTCACACCTAAAAGCAAAAGCCATGGCTTGCCAAATAATATTGGCTATAATCATATTTAGACCTATTAACCGTGTATTATATCTAGTATAAATATATAGAATAGATGTTATGATGCTTATTTACTTGTAACAGTAACACTTGTCTTATTACTGTTTAACATTCATATCCTGCATGCCATTCTAATTTAAATTTGTTTAAACATAATTAATACAATTATATATTATCTACCTAACAATTGGATTTATGAAATTCTGTGTGAAGTTAAAGTTAGTATTCGTTGCATTTGACCACAAATGTCATATTATCGAATTTTTATGTTTTATTAGTTATTACGACATGTTACAAACAAATTTATCATTTACAAGTGGATAAAGAAAAACAGGTTCATTCACAGTAAAGGTTTTTTTTTTTTTTTTCAACTTTCTTCTCCCAAGCAACGAGGGTTGATCTACTATGAAAGTTAATAACATTACCAAAAAAAATTCATAACATCTCAACAGAATCTACTAAAACATGCATCAAACAACAAATATTACTCTAAAACAAAGCTAGCAAAAAGAAAGCAAAAAAAAAAAAACCAAACTAAAGAAAATAACATTTCCCCTAAAACAAATACAGCTACAAAAAGAAACAACATAAACGTTATTCTAACTAAGAGACTAATTACCCCAGATCATGAACATGTTGGTACCTTTGGCGCAGTCAACTAGTGAGGCTCTTCTCAGTTGGTAAGATGCGCGAGCTCATTCCGGATCATGTAGTTAAACATAATGATTACGATGGTTAACATCACCAAATTGCGCAGGTGATGCATTATCCGAGGATAAATAATCTGCAATTTATCAGAAAACAAGGTTGTTAACAACAGCAACATAAGAGTTACAACGCAACCTAGAGATACATCGCTGCAAAATTTCAATAAATAACAAACCGTGTATGGTTACCAAAATAATACACGGATGCCTTGTATAAACTGTTTATATAACCCTTGTAATTGTACATGGTTACCTTGACCATATAGAAACCACCATTTTCAACGCCTTTTTTTTAGAATCAGACACGGTTAGATTGTATTAACCGTGTATGTTAGTACTATATAGACATGGTTCGAGAACTGTGTACAATGTACACTCCTATTCATTCACAATTCTCATGAACATGGTCGTGTAACCGTGTCACATTAGCTTTTCGAACCGTGTATGATCGCATTTTCTGTACTAGTGAATACAGACACAATATGGAACAAATAACTTCTGTATTTGCTCATATTTGCTCATATATATAAGATTATAATTTTTATTTTTACT
>JAJGRX010000350.1:0-20936 GCA_025461125.1 Carex kokanica
AAGCTAAAGCAATTAATAATTAATAGTTCATGACAAACAAACAAACTTTAAAATCCTGTTTCATCTGTGACGGGGTGCTTGTGGCTAATTGTGGGGTAGAGCTAGTTTGGCTTTTCATACATAACCCAATCAATAGAGAAAAAAGTAAACATTAAATCTTGATTCGTGCTAAGGAGTTCTGCCGTGTTGTCTTAATAGATAAGTAGAAGATAATGAGACTTAATCTAAAGATAGAGATATCTTGAGATCCAAACATGAATTAATAAGATTTTGGAGAAAATAAAAACAATAAAGAAGATTATCTTAATTATCACTAAAGAATTAATGTTTGAAAAAATTAAGGGACCAAGAAGTTAAAAGAGATTTAAAGAGACTTAGGTAGACTTGATCTCCCTATGGTCTTTCTTTGCCGAACAACACCCTAATGTTTTTGGATTACAAATTATATATTGTTATTCTATTTTTCTAGTTTGCAGAAAATCCCAAATAGTTTTCCACATAAAGACAAATTCAAAGAGCTTCATGCCTTCCAACTTTAGTCAAAGAATCTTTAGCCTTCTAACAATTTTGAGTTCTCACTGGAGATAACATCAACTCTAAAACTTATTGAATAGACTTCAAATAATCAATTCAAACCGTTCAAACCGATTTACTTTATGAGTAATGTATTTACATGCAAAATTTATATTTTTTTTAGTTATTTTAGTACCAAATCAAGGATAAAAAATATTGAAAAATGAATGCATTATAATAAGTTTAAAACACTCATATTTGACCGTTTGACTTGATACTAAATAAAGAGTCTGGCTAGTATGACATTAGTATCATTTCAGCCTATATAACACCAACTCCAAAACCTATCGAATTGACTTCAAACAGTGAATCCAAACGTTCAAATCGATCTATTTCAATAGTTTGCGTTTACATACAAAATTTATAGTTTTTCAAATTTATTTAGTATCAAGTCAAGCGGTCAAATGTGTGAGTTTTTAAGTTAATTTTAATGCATTTATTTTTCAACATTTTTTACTGCTTGATTTTATACTAAAATAACTAGAAAATAAAATTTGTGCATGTAAACACATCACTCTAAAGTAAATCAGTTTGAACGGTTTGATTAGTCGTTTGAAGTCTATCCAATCAATTTTGTAGTTGGTGTCATATGACACCGATGTCATACTAGCTAGACTCCTAAATAAATTCAAAAATTATAAATTTTGCATATAAATGCACAACTAATGAAGTAGACCGGTTTAAATGGTTTAGATTCGCCGTTAGAAGTCGATTCAATAGATTTTAGAATTGGTGGTATATAGGCTGAATGACACTGATGTCATACTAACCGGACTCCTTACACAGTGAACGATAAATCTATATTGTTTTACCCAAGAAATTTTTCATTATTGAACTTTTATCTAATTTTGAGTTTTTTATTTTTTTTACCCCTTAATTTGAAGACAAAGCACCTGTACGAAATATGCAAATATTAGATCAATAACTGAAGACAGCTTTGGTCAGAAAAAACTCCGATTTTTTTATTAATACCCCAGAAAAAAGAAAAATATCAAATATAACCTTTGTTTTTTTTTAAAATGCCCTAACCGCCTCTAGGCGGGCGTCCATTATCCCTAGCTAACCGCCCCTAGGCGGGCGGTTCGCTTATTTTTTTTTTTTTTTTTATAGATATATTAAGATATTTTTAGTAAGATATATAAATATATTTATAAGATATATTTTTTTTATAGATATATTAAGATATATTTTTATTAAGATATATTAAGATATATATTTTTGTTAAGATTATATATTTTTATTAAGATATATCTTTTTTTAATAAGATATATATTTTATAAGGAAATATACTTTTAATAATACTTTTAAGATATATTTTTTTCTATTGTAATTTTTATATAAAAATGACATACTTTGTGTTTAATTTTTTTTTTATTGTAATTTTCAAAAAGTGAGTTGAGGTTGGATGCGTCATTTGATGTTAGAACTGTCGATTCTTTTATAATAATTGTCGATTATACGACTGTTGTATTGATTGTCGATTTAGCTAATGTGGTAAACAGTGCAAAATATGTAATATAAATGGTAAGTCCACAAAATAACATCAAAACTATGTAATCTAAATGTCCACAAAATCAGACAAAACGTCCAAACCGAATATACAATAGTAGAAATCTATCAAACTACAAAACATAAAAAACCTAACGACGAGGACGAGGGCGACGACCAGAGAGATCCAACCTATTAGGTGGATGGCGGTCCCTGGGCGGCTGTACACGCCTCATATGAACCTCCTCCTCCTGTGCGGCTGTATCCGCCTTGGCCCATGGATCCTCCGCCAGTGGGGGGATCACCGGCATTGTACGCATCTCCCATGGGTCGACCTCCCAGATCGAAGGATACGTAGCCGGAGGTGGTGTGCTAAATATAGCAGATGCAAAGGCATTGCATGCTGTGCCCCACTCCCACTGCCTCGTCATCGTGCTGTCTGGCCTCTGGATATCGTGGTATGTGGAGGCTCGGTCCTTCATCCCCGGCATCATCTCCAGTAAAGTCAGCCATAGTGAACTCCTGGGTGGCATACCGTAGGGAGCTCCATCCTTAATGTAAATAATATTAGTTTTGCTACATACAAATAACTAGTAAGTTGATTAAATAATAAATTTTTGCTACCTGGCTAATCTGCACTGGAACTCTATACTCGTTGTAGTAAGCGTTCCACGCATTGTTATTCAACACCCATTCGTGGAACGCCCAACCTGAGTCATCCACTGCATAATTGAAGATAACTTAATTAGAATAGTTTTTTAACGAGAAATGATTGTGTATGACAAAATCAAATTACTTACAGGAGGTGGCGGCATCTCATGAGCGTAGATAGCGACTGGGGGCTGATCTGGATCTAGTGGTGGGGTGTATCTCGCGCCAGTTTATGTTCTCCACACTGTCATGCAACATGCCAATGAGGCGCCCGTCAAAGCCGGAGTCCTCCACCATAGGGGCACTGTGCTGGAGCATTACACATCCCACTGCTCGCCAATCTTCTTTTGCCATGTACACTAAGCTGTGTGCCACTCCTCTAATACCGGTAAGAATCTGCACAAAGTGTTTTTTTTATTTTTGTAGAAAAAAAAAAAAAATTTAATGGTTTAAATATGTCAGTTTCATTTGTAATTACCTGGCGAGCTGAATCGGTCCAAAAGACAAAAAACCTCTTGACCCTTGACGAGAAAGCCTCCGTCGAAGGGTCTCACCCCAATGGCCCGTGAGGTATACTGAGGGCATGCCCCACCTCTGTGTTAGTGTAATAATCTAGAAGTCAATAAAATAGGATAATTGTATTTATATATTTAGTTCATGAATTGAATGTTTATTTATATATCATTTTGTTGCCTTGAGTATTATTGTATTTATGAATCATTCCTTATCTGACTAGAGTCAATGAATGAATTGTGAAACTTCATAATATATATGATATATACTCTTAAGAGTCTCTAACCAAGGTAATTAGCAGGAACACTAATTACCGCTACAAGATTAGTATGTGGATTAAAAGATGGTTAAGTTTTACAAACTAATGACAAGAGATGTCATTTTAATCACATAGATACATGTTCCAGGAACATGATATTTGACAGACCCCGAATGAAACATTAAATGAAATTATATGTGTGACTAAAGTATGAGGTATTCATCTTTCCTACTAAGAGATGTGTATGTGTGACTATTACCTAACGCTGTCGGTAAAACGTAGTTACAACGGTAGCTCTTCGATATACATAGCTTAGCTGAGGTAGTGATGGTTTACCAAAAGTATTATTGTCCCTCGTATCTCTATACGAGTTATAGTATCACTGGGCCCCTTGATATAATAAGATTATCTGCATGCGGTATAATTACAAGAGTAATTATATTTGGTAATCTGTTCAAGATCAAGAAAAGATTAAGTTTGCAAGGATGACACACACCTATCTTGAAACTGATCGGATAACTATGAGACAAAAGAATTAACACGAGTAAATAGTTTACTGGATCGTGGTATTGTACAGTACAACATTATCTGTGTAATTGGATGGTCATAGTGTAGATGTCAGATGCCTCCTATGATTATAGAAGTTAAAACAGTTTTAATTCTATTTACCAACATAACACAGATCCTATTGGGTCACACCATATAGGAGCTACTCGGAGAATCTTATTGATTAATTATGATTTGATTATGATTAATAATAAGATGTATATAATTAATTATACTTGATATAATTAAATTATAAATGTCATTTAGATGACAAGCAAAAATAACGGCTAATTTATAAACGTGCACGACACGTTGTATAAAAGTCACCGAAACAAACAACCGCAAGAAATATAATTATTCAGAATAATTATTATATAAATGACTAATGGCAATTTGGTGATACCACAAAAACCAAGGGCATTTTGGTAATCAACAAGTGGCAAAATTCAATTTGAGTTTGTTAATGGCAATTTGGCGAATACCACAAAAACCAAGAGCATTACGGTCATTTACGAACCTCCTCATTTTGCCTATAAATAGAGGGGTAGGGGTCGAGAGAAAATTACTAATTTCTGAGATATCGAATCTGTCTGATCAGTTTGGTAATCTATTTTCTCTCTTCTCGGTTTCTCTCCCAAATGTGTTTCTGTTGAGAAAAGAAGTTATACGTAATTGACATATAATCTTGCGGGTTGTTGAGAAGAATATTTACGGGATCAATGAATAGTGTTTTCCTGAATTTTGCGGTATTTCAGTTTTGCTTATTAGTGAATCTGAATAACTACAAATTCGTGATTATGTGTTTTCGTCTTTTCTCGGTGAATAGTGTTTTTGCAAAATCCCACGGTTTATAGTATTTCTGGCAAAATAAATAAACCGCTCTCCGGTTAGTCCTGGTGGATAGATATAGGCACCAGACGTCTGGTGCTCCGAGACGAGTCATTCCCAGATGTCGCTCTTCTCGCTTGGTCTGCAATCCAATTGGAATTTGGATACGAGGTATAAATGTTATATTAATCTATTTAATTGTTAAGTATATTTAATTTTTAGAAATCAATCAAGGAGTAGATCTGTGGATGATTAAAAGGGCTTGTCAAGAGAAAGACGGGAACAGGAACGTTCGGTACTCTTTCTGACATACCTCTTTAATCCTTGGCTTAAGTTAGAAGTAAAAATTTTGTTTTACGTTCTTTCCGCATCTTAAGCAAATAAATGGGTTTGAACAGTCAAAACCCAACAGACTTAATCAATGGGTTTGAACCGTCAAAACCCAATACTCTGGTACCAGACTAAATACCTCAAGGTCCCAGGCCCTGCGCCCAGTGTGACATCATCCGCCGTAGAAGGAGACCATAAGTGATAGTGCGGAGACCGTGCTCGGAGGTAATGATCCGCGAGACGCATGCTCCAGTCGACTCTGGGCTTATTGTGTTTAGTCCTACAGTACATTTAAATTAAAAAAGAATGTTAATAACATGTAGAACTGAACAAGTAACAAAATATACAAGCAATTAAGTAATTTTAGCTTACTTGTGCAGCTTGGTGGTCTCACACTCGTCCAGCTCTAAAAGTCGGGACAAATGCATTCAAACCAAACTGTCAGGTCATGCGATCTGGATACGTGAACTCAACAATTCAGTACATACGCACGACCCTCGATAAAACTAGAGATCTCACTGCTCCAATGACATTTCAAACGAACGACATTTCTAAAATATACGACAAAATATATCAATTCAAACAACATTACAAACTAAAACTTAAACAAATACAACTATTTTATAACAAAAAAAACAAAACAAATTTCGTTTTAAATTAAAAAAAGGGGGACCGCTCAGCCGAAATGCGGTCCCCAGTAAATGGGGCCGCTCAGCCAATCTGCGGCCGTGCTAAATCTGAAATTTTTCAGATTTGGTGCCGTTTTGGTTTTTTTTTTGTGCTATAATTAAAAATTTCGGGTGCTACATCAGTATTAGACAAATCCTCATATATCAGCCAAATTCATGTTTATATTACAAAAGTATCTATTTTATTATGCTCATTAGTTATTTAATTCAATTTCAGTCCAATAGTTTATATTCGGGCAAAGTCTCATTTATTTCAAATCCAACAATTCAATTCCAATTCCAATTTAGCACTTCCTTATTCTTTTATTCATAACTTTATTTCTTCATTAAAATTTATATGTTCATACATCCACTTTGTGCCGAGGCCCCTCTGACATTTTAATTTACCATTTCATCGGTATTTTGCAAATATATCTCTCTCCATTCTATTTTTACGTCCATGCCCCTGAACATTTAACTAGATATACGGGTAACCAAACTAAATTGGTACTGTTAGGTACCAATTTTATACATTAATAACCCACCCACTTTGCAATACGTTAGAAAGAAATTAAACAACCGGTACAAGACAAGTTGCTCGGTACATAAAATGTACGGTTAAGGTTTAAGTCCAAAATCTGAAATCTGAAATTGAATTAATCTGAAATTTCAGTTTGGCCATTACCATCAAGAAAACAAAATAACACAATCAAATTAAGCTATCGGGTTCAAAATCCGATTAAAAGAATAAATGATATAAGAGAGGCCTCAGGCAATTTAATTCATACACTCAGTTAAATAAGATTTCTTTCAATTTCAATTCAGAATAAGAATATGGTTTGGTTTCTATTTTTTTTTCACAAATTACCACACTCTTATAGGTTGAGAAATTAAGAAATTCACAGTCAATAGAAAAAAGAAAAGATTACCAATTAATAACCGTGATTGAATAGCAAAAACCAAGTCAAAGAAAGATCCTTTCTCTGTTCTTTTTTTTTTCTCCTCGTTTTCATTCACTCATTTTCTGATTTACATGATTTTGATTTTCTTATTTTTCTCTGTTTTCGGAAGAGAGAGAGCAGCACCCTTGATTAAGGGAAATTTAAGTAGCTGAGGGCCTGTTCGGCAGCACAGTGGGCTGGGAAATGGGCACGGAAAAAAAAATTTGAACTGATTTTACTGTTCACGTGGGAAAAAAAAATTCAGTCTGAGTGAATTTTTTTTTCCACGTGAACAGTCAAATTTGGAGAGCAGCCGAACAGGCCCTAGTGTTTCACTCAACAGTGGCGCGTGGCTCTAGTCACTTTGTTATTCTCCTTTTATTTTATATTTTATTATTTAAATCTTAAGTTTGCATTTTCATATATTTGACCTTAAACTTTTCAAACTTTATAAATCAGTCCAAAAACTTAAGAAGAATATTATTAATATGATCAAGTTTTAATTTTTCATTATTTCTTATAGTGTCCAACATCTATTATTACTAATTAATAAGGTAAACATGGTTTGTGATTGTTAATATGTTTAGAAATATATTACTTGTTCTTTAAAAGTAACATATTCTATGAAAATTTATATTCAGACATTTCGTATTTTATTTTCAGTCATTAATTTCATATATGTATTTTGCATAGTGTTACACAATTCTTTTAATTACATTTTTCTAATTCTAAGTTTGCAATGAATTGTCTTGATCGGTTAGCTTTTGTTCATCAGTCCATATTGCAATTTTAATCGATGAATTGCAAATATCTCAAAGCAAAAATTGTAAAATTCAAATTGATATGTTTTGCAAATCAGTCAAACAAAATAATAAAAATTGCTTACAACAACATTTAAAATCTAAACAGTCGATGTGAATCGTTCAACATGATATTCGTATGAAATTTTACGCATACTAAATTTACATTTTTTTTAAATAGTTATTATTATGTTTTAGTTAGATAAAAAATCACCACTTTTAAATGATCACGAATCTTTAAATCCAGTGATTTTCTACCTATCTAAAAAAATAAAAAAATCTAATAAATATAAAATTTGACTACATGTACATTTTTATATGTCAGTTCCAAATTGTGTTAAATTAATAACATTTGGGGCTAGTTCCAAATTGGGCTTGGTTGGGGCCGGGCGGAGTGACCGAGGATTTGATTAATTTGAAAATGGCAATTCATCAAACAGATTTTGCATTCACCGTTGTATTTATTTATTGTACTATAAAAAAAAAAATCAAATTATTAGAAACAAGATTGATTATTTTTATTCCATAGATAGATGGAACTGAACCATTCTTTCGGTTTCTCTGAGGACATGCTATTGATTTCTCGATTCCATTGACTTCCATATGAGTATCATACCAATAGCCACACAATGTGAAAATCACCAGGATCAAATCATTGGTTGAGTCTCATTAGTATGCTCTCATAAAGAGAAGAAAAGAGAAGAGGAGAGGGGGGATAAGTATCCTCTATAGTACTACATGGTGGGGTCCACAACTTTACGGTCTAGATTTATTTTCAGTCGGACCAAACTCAACCAACGCCTATTTAAACTATAGGAGCCATCTTATGATTCGTACCAAGTTAAAAGAACGGTTTGGATCCACTAATTGTACAAACAATCTCTAGAGAGCGCAATTTTCACGCTTCTACTATAATTGAATCAATAGCTAGTAGTTCTTGAATTTTCTGTGACCATGACACATTGCAACGTACTCCTGGTAATTGTTAGGACCAAACTATTCGGTTCCAGCAAAATCTCCCGATGAAACTAAATTATTGATTTGATCATATCTTTGAGATTGAAAAAAATAATTCTTGTTTCTGATAATTTAATTTTTAATTTCTAAAAAAAATCTTTACATGCGCTCCTCAAATTTGCTGGATGAGTATAAGAACATGACAATACCAAAAAAACAAAAAAAAATGTTAATTGTCTTAGTACATATAAATTCAATAACATAAAAACAAAAACCAAAAGAGGCACAAATTTTGACAGTTGAAGTAAATTGAATTATTCATAACTGCGTTTTCTTATCACTGCCGCAAACATACATATATATAAAATGTTATCTATTCGGCTATTCCATATTGTTCAAGTATATATGTTGCTAACATCAAATTTGTTTATAGTCTATATAACAACACCAAATATTAATTGATCCTTATTAGTAAAGAAAAAATGTCAATCAAATTTATGATATTAAATTTAGGTATTTGTAGTCTTTTAAGTGAGAACTTATTTGATTAATCTTATATGGCAATGAACCGTGGTCATAATGCAGTGACACCAATTCTAGACGAATGTTTAATTCTTGAAAATAATATATAAAAAATACTGAGGTAAAACTGGACCTTTAAAAAGAAAAAAACAATAAACAATAAACAATAAAAATATTTTCTGAGTCAAAAATATATAGATGAGAGGAAAAGAACAAAAACAGACCAATCTACATGCATGATATTTTTTTGAGCTTTTAGTTGCAAATTTGATATCTAAATGTCAATCTAATTCCACCTCATAAAATATTCAAGTATATATGGATAATTATTTTTGGTACATGCCGCAATAATTTCCTCGTCTAAGTTGTAGGCGTGCAAGCTAACACTTTACGATTATCCTTTACGTGAAAAACTAAAATCAATGATTAGTATAATTCAACTGGCTGATTTTTACTTTACGTGAAAAATTAAAATTATGCTATGCGAGACACCAGACCGTAAAACTTCCGTTGCAAGGGGCTTCAATTTAAGCCCGAATTAATCCTCTTCACTTCAATTATATTTTAAATATTATATACTAGTACAATTAATGGTCCAACGATAATCAACAACGATCGCTTTATAAAATCACCGAATTTAACAGATCACTTGATCAGAATTGATCAACCATGGATATACGGTTGGGACAATATCATTGTAACGTATACTATTTCGGAGGAAAATAGGCGGCAATGGGCCACTGTATTCATGACAGTTATGCTGTCGTTGTGGAGGCAAAGAAATGAAGTTATCTTTCGAGGTGTTAAGTTACCAACAGTAATAGTGGTGAACTGGGCAAGAGAGGATGCAGTACTATGGAGTCGGTATTGTGGTAACAGAGTTGTCAGCATGAGGCATCAAGGGTTGAGAAAGAGTTCAAATACGGGTCATATTGATGTAATAGCATAAAAAATCTTTACAGTAGAGGATGTTGTAATCACATTTATTAATACAACTTTGGTAGTATCTACCAAGTTTTCAAAAAAAAAAATATATATATATATATATTAGGCCATCGACTGTACCAATTTCCTATTTTCTCTTTTGTCAATGTCGGCTTTTCAAATGTTTAATAATATATTTTTTATATATTCGACAAATTCATGTATATTTTTTAAATAAATGTGGGCGATTTGTACAAAATTCATGCATTTGAATTTTTTGAAACATATTGGAATTCCAACTGTCAAAACGCAGGCCCCACTCAATGAATAGGGTTGCTTATGTTGAGATCTTTGGAAAGTAAACAATAGTAAATATAAGTTTAAACGGAAAAAAAATGTTCAAATAAAATAGTTAAGTTTTTGAAGAACAATTTTTATTTAAAATAACTATTTTAATGTCAAAAATACACAGCCATCCGATTATTATTTCATTATTGTTAAAAGCAACTAAATTACTATATATCCAAAATGACTAATTAAGTATTTACATGTACAACATGTTTGTTAAAAGAAACTAAGTACTGGATGGTAGATTATAGGTTCAACAATTCAATTTAACATTTGTTCATACGCGAAAACAGAATTCAAGTGTAAAATTAAATTCAAGATAAAATTTATCACTAGACGTGCAACAAAAGATTTATGTCTAGTTAGAGAAGCCGCAACCTTCTTTCTTTTTCGGTCTCGTATCGGATCTACACGGCAACAACCCGTCTCTATCAATATCCATACAAACAAGTTGCCAAACTATGTCAGTTAATTTACTAGCACTGAACAGACAGTCCCCTCTCATTTCTCTCTCTTAGTTTTGTGGAATATGCAAGTTCAGAAATGCAGATCTCTAAAATCCGAACTGCTACATTTATTATATTAGTATGCATCTATTGATCGCATCAATTAATCACACCAATTGATTTGTATCTATATAGGAGTAGGGGTGTTCATCGGTTCGGTTCGGTTGAAACCGAACCAAATTAGGCAAACTAAAGTAATAATTCGGTTTCTAAAATAGAACCGAACCGAACTGATTTAGCATTGCAACCGAACTGAACCGAACCATAGTTTTATTTCGGTTTGTTCGGTTCAAACCAAAATATATTATTTTTTTATTTAAAGCAATTGATTTATAATAAACCGAATTATATTAAGAAATAAATCGGGGTATTAAGAAATAAACCGAAGTATTTAAAGCAATTGATTAAGAAATAAACCGGGGTATTAAGAAATAAACCGGAACGGTCCGGACCAAATTCATAATATATAAAAGTTCGGTCGGTTCAGTTATTTCGGTTTAAAAAATTTCAAACCGAATTGAACTGAAATTATAATTCGGTTTTAAAAAGTAAACCGGACCAAACCATTAAACCGAACCATTTGGAACTAATTCGGTTCGGTTTCAAAACCGACTAAACCGGACCCAATGAACACCCCTATTCGGAGCACTCATCCAGATGCAAATCATATGTGTTTTTATCCCGAGAGATCAGAATTTTGGACCCATAATCAATACGGCTCAAAAAAGCTTAATCTCCCATATTTTGTGGCGCTAAAATTAATATATATTATAATGAGAAGGGATCAATTACACCTTTTTTGGTGACACACTTTGACACCTACCATTTTCAAGTCCAAATAGTCGATCCAAACCGTCAACATGATGGATATATTAAAATATGCTTGGAGATCAAATTTACATTTTTTTGAATTTTTTTCTATTATTAAGATGGTTACAAAATCGTTGTTTTTAGACTATTGAAAACAATGATTTTGTAATCAACTTAATAAATAGTAAAACAAATTCAAAAAATGTAAAATTTGATCTCCTAGCACATTTAATATGGTGATCATGTTGAATGGTTCGGATCAACTGTTTGAATTTTGAAATCGCAAAATTTACCTATAAGAAAACGGTGCATGATGTCACTAAAAAAGATGTAATTGGATCTCTCTCATTTATAATTATAATAATTATTTTTACATATCTTAAATATATTTGAGATAAAACTGTCAATTTTGGTGGTTAATTTTTTCAAACTTCATGAAATCTATGAGATAGGAGTAGGTCCGATGGACATCGGAACTACATTTAGGTTCAATTAGCTCTAGAACCGTACGATTAGTATCAAGATCTATGCGCACGGAAATTGATACAGATATGCACTATTTTAATGCATAGAACACGAATTTTGATGCAGATCGGATGGTCATCACACCCATGGAACCAAGGTAGGTCCGATGGACATCGGACCTACTCCGATGGCGAAATGTATACGTAAAAGACAGACAATCGGACTCGTAAATAGGATAGAGATGTCTGTCACTGAACTCTATTTAAATATTTTTATTCCCAAATCCCAACAATGTTAAACAAATTCCATAATTGGCCTTTCTTTGTTGCGTGCAAAAGTCTCCTCTCGATCTCCTCACAAGTCATACCCAAAAGAGCGATCGCCTCTCTCTCTCTCTCCTCATTTCTCCAGTTCCGCACAGAGATGGAGCTCCTCCTTCTCTCTCTTGCACACTCTCCTCCTTGTGTCAAACTTCTTCTACCAAAAGCTGTATTAGCGCTTCAATCCACCAAGGTAAAGGTCCTTTTACCTTTTGATTACTCTCATTCATCCTTTTATCCCAATCCATGCTGACTGGAATAATCTTCAAATACGCTTCAATTGACATGTTTTCTATACCAATCATTCCCTCCTGGATAATTAATTTGTGGTATTCATGTTAGCATATTCTCAGTCATTGGTATTCTGTATTCAGCTTAGAAAAAATAAAATAAGGTATTGGTTAATTAAGTAGTTGGTAGCCTAATCAAATTCCTTAATCTGATTTCTTAACAAAGGTCTTATTTTTTTTAACAAAGCATTTTTTTTTAACTGTTTATCTAAGTCTTTTCGTTGGTTTTTCCTCTGATCCAACTATTCAGTTGAGATTGACAAAGGTTAATCATCAAATATAAGGCAATCAAAAGAACAAATGAACAAAAAAAAAAATCATAATTTCAAATTTCAAAATTATAGCTGAAGGCAGCCTGTCTTGCTTGGACGAACCCGTACCAAGATCTTCCACCCTTCCGACCGGCCTCTGCATCCTGCGCAACAGACTAACAGACCCACTGACATTGGGCCCGTGCGACGACTCAGACTCATGGAACTATACCCCACAAAATTTCTAACTGTCAAGGGTACCTACTATTGTCTCCAGGCAGTCGGGCCCCACCATCCGGCAAGACTCAGCATCAATTGCGTACCGTCCAACTCGGCATGGTACATTTTATCGTCTTATGATAAGACGTATTTTTCGACCGTGTTGGAGGATGGTACTAAGGTTTGCTTGGACATCAATGGCGATGATACGGTGATTACAAACCCGTGCAATGGAGGCGGAATTGCGGCGAATGACAGCCAATGGTTCAAGTTTGTTGAAGAGCCCAGAGTTGGTGCTAATTAATTAGAATGTAGGGGTGATATTAAAAATTTGTTTCCTCTGCCTCTGGTGTTAATAAGAGGAAATGAGAATTATAACAGATATTAACATACTGTACATAAGTAAAGCGTGTCATGCTGGTGTCTAAAATTAATTGAAGTGCGTGGCATGATTGTCATAATGTTTGATACTAAAGACAAACTGTTTCAGTTCTGATTTGTGTTAACAAAACATGTTCATGTATTTAATTAAAGTGCGTCACAGGATCTCACAATCGCATGATTTGGTTTATATGCTCTGTTTCTGAAATTGCAAGAGATGATTTCTTCTATTAATATCAGTAATTTTAGGAATTATTCTTTAATAAATTTTACATCATCTTAATGCTTACAAGTTCAATCGTGTTTAGTTGTAATTTTGCATTTTATAGAAATTAGAATGTAGAAATTTGTTTAGTTGTAATTTTGCAAGAGATGATTTCTGAAATCGTGCTAATTAATTAGAATGTAGAAATTTGTTTCCTCTGGTGTTAATAAGAGGAAATGAGAATTATAGAGTAGAACTAGGGTGTTCCTAAGCTCACTAAGTCCTTCGTGAGCTCGACTCTAAAACCTATTGAATTGACTTCAAACGACATTTTCAAACCGTTAGATGTTTAATCTATATTAAAATGTGCTTGGAGACCAAATTTTATATTTTTTGGAATTTTTTTAATATTTATTAAGATGGTTTGAAAATCGCTGTTTTTATTAAAATTCTGCACCATTGGAAAACAACAATTTTCAAACCATCTTAATAAATAGTAAACAAAATTCAAAAAAATGTAAAATTTGGTCTCCAAGTACATTTTAATATAGATTGAACATCTAACGGTTTGAAAATGTCGTTTGAAGTCAATTCGATAGGTTTTACATTCGAGCTCACGGAAGAACTTGGTGAGCTTAGAAACACCCTAGTTCTACTCCATTTGATTATATTAAATGATGAGTTACATGGAGTTTGTAACTACAGTATGCAAAATCAAAATGCTCAAAACATTTGAGCTATAAAAATAAAATTAAAAGAAATCATGAAAAAAAGAAATATGCAAGCATAAACATTTGGATTTAAAATGACCGGTATAGATCTGCAATAAATACTGAATAATTATTTATCATATTAAATTAAAAAATTAATACTAATTAATAATGTGTTCAATAAACTACTAAATTAATTTTTTTGCATTATATAAATTTCTCCTATATATTGTAGTCTGAAAGGAGTTGAGTCATTCCTCATGATTTTAAGGTTGTGTTTTTCAACCGGAGGCCGTAGAGGAAGGGGAAGGGACAGGGAGGAAGAGAAAAGAGGGTTCTCCCCCTCCGAATAGTAAATCCTACACTCCGAATCGGGGATGACAAATTTCGCCAAAAATCAACACCACACCCCTCTCTCCTCCCCTCCGCTTCCTCTCTGTTTTTCCTCTTCTGAAGCAGGTGAACGACGTGGGCAGCCCGACAATCAACAAATTTTCCCTTCCTTCCCTTTAATGAAGGGGTTCTCCCCCTCTGCAGAGCACAGCCTAAGAGTTCTAAACCAATCGGAGTATCTTCCAGATACCTATTGAAGACCCGTCCAATAATTCTAGACGTAGTTGAACAATCACACAATAACAAATTGTATATAATATAGGCCAAGAAGGCAACTCTGCAATTAAGAATAATAATGAAAGAAAATACAAAATCAATTTTCTTTATATTTCAAACAATAATCATGCATATGTTTGAAGATGCCTTGCAATCAATTCTATTATAAACAACATTAACAATGAAAATGATGATGGCAACCCACCCAGCCCTATCAGATGATACAGTACACTACTATATTAATTACCACACGTACACGTGTTTTGCACACTTATATTATTTTATTTTAATTAAATAAAGACAGTGAGAGAAAATAAAAAGGAACAAAAACAACTCGTAGCTAATAAAATATCAATGAATAAAAAAACTGATTTACACAAAAAAATTTACAAAGTTACCTTGAGTCCATAACTTCCCATTAGAACAAGAGATATTAATTATGAATCATAGTGTAAAATAATAATTCTTTGTTCATTTATCATAGTGATGTTTATCAAGCAAAATCTGTAAAATAAATCATAGTGATGTCAATAAAAATTGTTAACAATAGATATTAATTAATATAATTTAGAATAATAATAATAATAATATCAACATTATTAAAAAAGCTAAAAGGTTGCATCAATTATGAATTAAATTGTCGATAACATAAACTATCATGATAGTCAATAATAAAACAAAGGCAAATCTGTTCATTTTTAATGGTTGTTCCAATATCTAAATAATAATTATATTGTTTGATAAGTATAAGAAATGGAACACCATCTCTCATTCAAATTTCAGGCTTTTTTTTTGTTTGCAATTTTTACAAAGTTTACGATAAATATACTACTATGCTTTCAACACAATTGTTATCAACTTTCACATAAATAAAGTTCACACATGAGGAATGATGGCTAACAATAAATTTTATCACCTAAAATATCAAGTAGCAAATGATACATGACTTAATCCATAATAGTATGCTAAATTGAAATTAAAACTAAAATTACAAAAAAATCATACAAGAGATAAATTTTAACCTACCGTTTAAATTTTGTTTTGGTACAAGCAAGAATGAAATCCAACCAGCTAAAAAAGAAAAGAAAAAGAAACCATCAAAGATGACAACAACCACAATACATTCAAATATTTAAAATATTCACATATTCAGTTATGTTGTGATAATGTAATTGTTGATAAGTGATAACTCAGTAATAAAAAAATGGTAAAAAAGGAATCGAGGTACAAGTTGTGAATGCATGCATAATGCCTTCTTAACTAGATCATTGTAGTAAAGAAGCATGCAGCATAATTTGTAATTTTGGTATTATAGTATAATTGATATTTAATTAATTTTTAGATTATTCTTTATTAGTTTTTAATCCTTGTTTGGTTATTTTCATATATTCCTTAAATAATTAACAACAGTGATAAAAAAAAATTAAAAAAAATACGAATTGAACATAAAGTTTAAAAAGTCACAAGTATATCAAGTTTAGAAAATAACAAAGAAAAGTTAACATAAACTTAGAAAAATACACTCTTAGTTATGCCGTTTACCTTATTATTATGACTAAGAAAGAGTTAAACAAATTTGATTAAGATAAATCTTGAACAACAAATATAATACAGATAAAAATTGGTACATATAAAATAGAAAATATTGTCCTGAGAGAAATAAATGTTGTCAAACCTGTCTGGCCAACTACCCCTTGGGCCTTGTCAAGTCATACACCCGGTTTTTTCAAACTCACCGAAGCACTACTAGCTGAACGTGGGGTCAAAACCTACAATATCATGTGGGGTCTACTTGTCAGCTAGGTAACTCTCTTGGACCTTGTCTATGTTATAATTTCTTCCTTCTTTCCTACGAGCTTATATTGTCAAAGGGGAAGACTAAATAATAGAAAAATAAAAGGAAACTTCATTTTCTTCTATTTTCTTAATTAAATATCTCTGTTCTCTCTCCCTCTCTCGCTCGCTTGCTTGCTCGCATTAGCTCTCCCTCTCAACGATCGTGTTCCATGGAATCAACTTCGGAACAGCTCACCTCGACCTGTGCCCACTGGTAATTGCTCTAATTTGTGGTTGATTTTCTCTAAATTGTTGTTTAGCTGTTTGGATTTACTGTGAATTGTTGTAACTTGTTCTGATCTGTCTAGTTATCCGAGAAATTCCCGATGTTTTTGCTCAATTGATAGAATTTGATATGATCAGGAGTACGGGTTCAAATAGAAAGGAAATTTCACTCGTTTGCTTCGATTAGATTTCGTTTTTGTGTTAATGTTAGCTGGAGCTGAATTGATTCGACACATGGTTTTCAATACTGAACATATCTCCCTATTAATTTTTTGATTGGTACATTTACCCCTTTGCAATTAGAATGCCAAAAGTTTGCAAGATGTACCATCTAAAAAGCATTTCCCTTTTCAATATTAGCAGGTTCGTTCTTTTCTAACAAATGTTAGATACTAGTCGCTATCGTTCAGTACTAAAATAGGTCCCTAATTCTAATTTAGGTCATCAACTTTATTTAGTACTACTCATCTTTTATATTACTACTGTGTGAGCATTTTAAATTTAGACTTGAAATAATTGTAACCAGAGCATCCTGTATGCTTAGCAGATGATGCTTGTTGGTTTTAATGATGCCGGTTTTTTGTTTGGATTATTATTTTTTATGGAGAAAATTAGTAAGGAGAAAATATTGTTTTACATCACAGGTTCTTAATATTAGAGACTGCATGTTTTAGTGTTATTTTCAGTTAAAAATTTAAATAGAACTGTTGCTCAATTGACATGAAGTTTGCAATGTTTTCAGTAGTATATAATTGAATGGTAGTTTGGATTTTTAGTTCCCCAGTCTTTTTTTAGCAGCGTCAAAATGCAAGGAAATAATTGAATGGATGCTTTGTTTGTTATCCTGCCTTTGCTTCTCATGTTATCTCCAATTAATCACTTATATGCTATGATCAGATTAAAGAAATTGAAACATTGTGCCTGTATAGGTGTGTGGTAATTGGTAAAGGTGAAATATTGGTTGGCTTGTGAAACACCTTGCATTATAATTTTACTTTTTTCTTCTTCAGCGTGTTTAAGTTACATAATTTCTCCCTTTCCGTGTCGTATTTTTTGTATTTTCTCTCATTCAAAAGCAAATATGCTTGTACATCCGAAAAACGATTCAATAAGGCTGTTACTACACTTTTTGGAAAGAACAATGATTTAGGTACTTGGGGACAAGGTACAGGCGGTCTACATGGCTTACAGGATATATCATTTTTCTAATGGCTTGTGTTGTCTAATATGACTTCTGGCAGTGGGTACACAGAAACTGTCGGCAACTAATTACATCTCCTTACTGTCTGAACTTGTATCGCCATACCTTATTTTTTAATCTGGCTGCGTATTATATATTCATACTTCATAACAAGGAGACATCCCTGTCACAAATAAATTATATGCACCAACCATAGTTTCTATAGCCTAGTGTTGCAAATTATCCAATATAATCAACCAATATATATCCGACATTGGCAATATACTAGTGGCTACAGCAAGCTAATGGTAAATATGCAACCAACTTCCTTTTGTTTTATAATCATTTATATGATTTAATTTGACTCCCAAACCTTGGATTGGATGGAACATTTTTTGGTATTTGATGTCTCTAATATTTTTTTCAAATACTTCCCTGTTAAGTTTTCACTTTTCATTTGAGCCTATATTTTTTGAGATATACATTATGATGCTATTGCGCTGATAGTTGCTTTCAAAAAAAAAAACGTAACTCTTCGGATGAACAAATTGTCTTTTACTTTTTATTAGATTGACAATTAAATGATCATTTTATTTCAAATTTTTTGTTTGGTTGAAATGAAAGCCAAAGAGATATTCCGAGCTCAAATTTTGATCTGCATTTTGCGCACTGCTCTCGCAACCTTGAAAAATGCGTGCATTGTGGAGAGATGGTACCAAGAAAGCATGTCGAAGATCATTACAATGAAGCACATGCACCAGTAAGTTGTTTTCTAAATGTTTTCAGGCATATGCTTATCTTCTAATGGATTTTCGACAAATATACATATAGACAATCTGCAAAGACCATAACTGGCAGTAAAAGGCAGCCTGTACAAAGACAATATTATTTTATTTCCTTTTTTTTGCTTGTTAAAAGCTCTACAAGACCAAAGTTTGGTATATCTTTCACCAAAACAGTATGCTTTACATATGGAGGAGATAACAATTTTGACATTGGTACATTTACAATAAATGGCAATTGCAATTTGCAAAATGTGGAGGATGATGTTCTATTTTTCTATACAGATCACATGTTCCCTTTGCTCCGAGATAGTAGAACGAGAAGCATGGGCTCTTCACAATTATGAGCTTTGCCCAAAAAGGATGGTCACTTGCAAATATTGTGAGCTGCCCTTACCTGCAGTCGATATTGTTGAACATGAGGTACCTCACCAAATCTTTTGTAGGAGGGTCTTTTTTTTTTCAGGTCAATGATTGTAAGAAGTGCTGAGTTGTGTCGAGGGTTTTTTATTTAGCACAACTGTGTGTACATCTTAAAAAACCTGAAAATAAATGTTATGCGAAATATTGAACAACGTCCTTTCTTCCTTTCCCATTGACCCCACCACACACACAACTTCCTTTCTTCCTTGACAGATTATGAGAAATATCGAACGTCCTATCCCTGCAAAACTTTTCTAGATGAATGATAGACAGAAAAAAAAAAAAAAAAAAAAAAAAAAAATAGTTTCAGAATTTTGAAACTAAGAAGAGTAGGACCACAAGTGATACTTCCAATATATTGGAGAGGCATACATGCTATTGATGGTTTTATAGTCGTGTTTTTTTTGGTTGTGTTTGTAGGAGTACCCAAAAAAATTCCCCTTCTATATTATAGACTTATAGTTTGGGACACCTCTCATATTGTTGTCTCAATTTAGGACCTTTGTGCAGATGCATCTCTGTAAAAACTTTTGGAATCATTTCCAAAGGCTAATTTGTTCCGTACTTGGGTACCTCTAAACAATGAGTTGAGTATCATCATATTCTCTCATATTTAAAATGGAACATTTTTCTGGTAAATGTACACCAATGTTCTTTGCAAACCTGTTTTGAACTTTTACTGGACTTCATGTGGAATATTTAAATGTATCTAGCCGTACTACCCGATAAATAGGCATCTGGGCACCCCTAGAAAAGCCAATTCTCGACCACTGCTAACTGAAAGTTTGATGAGAGAAATAACTATGTTAAAGCAACTGATATTTGTTTTTGAAATCTAGGATGTATGTGGGAACCGTACTGATTATTGTAACACATGCCGCAAATACGTCAGGCTCCGTGAACTAGCTGATGGCCACCAATGCTCCATCCAAGATGTGTCATCTCGTGTAAATTCAACTGTTCCATTAGGGGCAACAAGGTAATTTCATATGATCCTTGTTATTTCCTTAATTTCCTAGCAGCTATTTTGGTTTAATTCATGTTATTTTTTGAGTTGTTTTTTAACCAAAGGGTCAAAATCTCAGATGATTATTTCACGCCTAGGGCCTCTCAATTTATGACTTTTTGTGGCTCTGTTTCCTTTGCTCCTTGTTATACTGTTTATAACCAGGTATTGGAGTCTGCCACATAAATCAAGGTATTAGATAGACTTACCAGCTGGCACTAAACTTTACCTATATATCTGCATAACCCTACAAAGCCAAAGTATCTCAAGCACCATCTATTGCCTTAAATTAATCCTCTTTCTCTATAGTCCTTGGAGAGGAAAGTGAGAGGCAATTTGGGAGTCTTGTGAAAAATTGCAGAACTATATA
>JAJGRX010000409.1:0-5000 GCA_025461125.1 Carex kokanica
TTGTATATCCATACGCAGATATTTCTGAGAAATTGTTGAAATATCAAAAGAAATCCTTTTCATCCCTTTCTCTCAAAAGAGATTTTCTTCTCATAGAGGGGCAAAATCTGAAAAAATCAATCAAATGAAGACAAGCTTCACGAAGTTGCTTCTACAGGAGTCAAACTCCATTCTTGCATATCTCGAGAAATAGTATTTCCTCGAGTCAATTTTTTTTTTTATAAGCGGATCATAATACTGTTTATTCGCATGCAGATACGTATAATTGACCTGTAGCACAGGAGTAAATGTGCTATCTATGGGAAAAGTAAAACTGCAATTTTTATCGCTATAATCGCCATATTTGACATTGTCATTGACGACACTTCTTTTTACATTTCCATTGAAACTTCTACTTTCAAATCCATTAATTCCCGCTATGATTTCTAATCTTCGAAGCAGTATCTAAGTGTCGAGGGTGATACCCTCTATCTCGTTCTAATATCAATTCAATTGATAATCTATTGGTCCTGTTATATACGCAATAGGTTGGTCTTCGTTGACTATGTGAACAAAATCCGGTAGGTTTATATTTTTGGCAGTAAAAAGCATTGGACCACTCTCCGAAATCGATATCGATGCTTTGATAACTGATTGGTGAGGCTTTTCAAGACAATGTCTTGAGATTTGTAATATTTCATCTACAGATTCTCTTATACCAGGTATAGTACTATATTGATGAAAAGATTTTTTCTTGTTTTTCTTTCAATTGAAATGTAGCATGTGTTATACGTGTTCCTTTTATTTCTGCAAGTAGAACCCTTCGTATGGTAGTACCTAATATATTAGCCTGACCTTCCTTAAGCGACGATAGCATGAAACGACCATAATGTAAACTACGACTTTGGCGGATAAAGGAAACAGATTTCCATTCATGTTTATTGGTCATAGGTTCGATTGCACCTCTCTTAGTATTTATAAAAAAATAAAAGTTTCATGATTGTATGGCTGAGGGTATAATAGTAGATGCCCGAGACCAAGTGACTATTATTTCTCTCTCCTCCCCCATTTTTATTTTTTCAAATGTTTCCGATAAATGCTTAGCTACAAATCTTTTCTTTACTACAATTCTTTTTTTGACAATCCTTTTTTTGACAATTCTTTTTTTGACAATTCTTTTTTTGACAATCCTTTTTTTGACAATCCTTTTTTTGACAATTCTTTTTTTTTTCACCTATCACAGCTGATTACTCCTTTTTTTTGCATGGAAAAGATTGATTGTTATCTATGTCCTATAAGATCTATCAAAAACAGGTCTAAATACATCATAACATCGAACCAAGGCCCTTGTAGAACCTTGGTATTTCTCAAATTGAAAAAAAGAACATAAAGAAACTTCCTTCTTTATGTTCTTTTTTCATCTCTTCTAAAAAACAAAAACAATAATAGACCCTCGAAAATTCACGATTGAATTCTTGTATGTTTTTTTTAGGAAACAGTGAGATTCGATTATATAGATTGTCAAAATTTATAAGATCCTTTAGGGTCCTTTAATTCGGCTTCCTTAAGAAGCCTTGATACATCCCGTCCAAAAAATTCAGCAATTTCAAAAGTATCGAATTCGAAGACATTTCCCATCTTCTTCAAACGCGAAATCTTTTGAAGTAGAGTGAATTGAAAGGACTTTTTGATTCTAGATTCTTTTGCGGAGCTAGAATCTGCTTTGCTCAAACAATAAAGATGAGAATAAAGATTCTCGAATCCACTATAGAATGAATAGATATCGTTTCCAGAGAAGTAGATCAAAGTATAAAAATCTCTACAATCTATGAGGTCCTCAAGCGTTTTTAGAGAATTTTTCTCAAGAAATTTGAATATGTGCCGTGGAAAGAATCTATCAAGTTTATATACTTCTTTTCTATTTAATTCCACTTCCATGATTTGATCATGGCCATCATATCCAACATACGCCAAAATTTACGATTGAAATTTTGTCTTTCAATCGTAGACGAGAAAACATTGAGATTGATATGTAGATAAATATCCCGGAAATCCCGGTGACTACATTTAAAAATACCAATCAATCCGAAACAAAATAATTCTGGATTTGGTAAGAAGCGAATACTTCTTCCGTCTCCAGAGTCCGCAAGTGAATAATAATCCTCACTAGAACGGATTGAAAGGATTGAATTTTATTGGTCATAGGTTCGATTGTACCTCTCTTAGTATTTATAAAAAAATAAAAGTTTCATGATTGTATGGCTGAGGGTATAATAGTAGATGCCCGAGACCAAGTGACTATTATTTCTCTCTCCTCCCCCATTTTTATTTTTTCAAATGTTTCCGATAAATGCTTAGCTACAAATCTTTTCTTTACTACAATTCTTTTTTTGACAATCCTTTTTTTGACAATTCTTTTTTTGACAATTCTTTTTTTGACAATTCTTTTTTTGACAATCCTTTTTTTGACAATCCTTTTTTTGACAATTCTTTTTTTTTTTCACCTATCACAGCTGATTACTCCTTTTTTGCATGGAAAAGATTGATTGTTATCTATGTCCTATAAGATCTATCAAAAACAGGTCTAAATACATCATAACATCGAACCAAGGCCCTTGTAGAACCTTGGTATTTCTCAAATTGAAAAAAAGAACATAAAGAAACTTCCTTCTTTATGTTCTTTTTTTCATCTCTTCTAAAAAACAAAAACAATAATAGACCCTCGAAAATTCACGATTGAATTCTTGTATGTTTTTTTTAGGAAACAGTGAGATTCGATTATATAGATTGTCAAAATTTATAAGATCCTTTAGGGTCTTTAATTCGGCTTCCTTAAGAAGCCTTGATACATCCCGTCCAAAAAATTCAGCAATTTCAAAAGTATCGAATTCGAAGACATTTCCCATCTTCTTCAAACGCGAAATCTTTTGAAGTAGAGTGAATTGAAAGGACTTTTTGATTCTAGATTCTTTTGCGGAGCTAGAATCTGCTTTGCTCAAACAATAAAGATGAGAATAAAGATTCTCGAATCCACTATAGAATGAATAGATATCGTTTCCAGAGAAGTAGATCAAAGTATAAAAATCTCTACAATCTATGAGGTCCTCAAGCGTTTTTAGAGAATTTTTCTCAAGAAATTTGAATATGTGCCGTGGAAAGAATCTATCAAGTTTATATACTTCTTTTCTATTTAATTCCACTTCCATGATTTTGATCATGGCCATCATATCCAACATACGCCAAAATTTACGATTGAAATTTTGTCTTTCAATCGTAGACGAGAAAACATTGAGATTGATATGTAGATAAATATCCCGGAAATCCCGGTGACTACATTTAAAAATACCAATCAATCCGAAACAAAATAAATTCTGGATTTGGTAAGAAGCGAATACTTCTTCCGTCTCCAGAGTCCGCAAGTGAATAATAATCCTCACTAGAACGGATTGAAAGGATTGAATTTTATTGGTCATAGGTTCGATTGTACCTCTCTTAGTATTTATAAAAAATAAGTGAATTCTAATATACGATATAAGATCATTTATTATCAGAACTCAGACGGGATAAAATCCCATATTATCGGTTGGCTTTAGCTTACCCAATTTCTTAAGTATCGAGGTCAGAATAAATACAATAATTCAGAATGGAAAAAAGACAAAATCGCTCGATTATGAGTTTCAATTTATTCATTTTGAATCCTTTCTTTCTATCTTCTACTTATTTTTGATTTCCTTTTTTCCTGGATTCTTGATTTCATTTCGATTTTTCTTCTTCTATCCCATAGGGATAGAATCAATAGAGAACCTTTTCTTCTTTATTTTATGAATCTATATTATTACATTCCAATCTCTTCCCGATACCTCCCAAGGAAAATCCCCAATTGGATCCAAAATTGACGGGTTAGTGTAAGCTTATCCACGCGGTTATGCGCTCTTAAAAAAGGAATCAACTTTCTGAAAGATCCTGGCTTTCGTGCTTTGGTGAGTTGTCCTAGATCCTTTCGATCACCTATATGGAACCGGGGAAAGTATTAGGAGAAATAATTCACATTTATAGAAAAAAATGGATAATTCGAAATTGTTCGTGAAACAATCAAGTTCCACGATATAAAATCGTGGTTCAAACCAAAATGAGCAAAACAGAATAAAAAAGATAACAAAATGATTCCATAAATCGAATAGAAATGCACATAATATTTTTAGCATAAACCTCCTCTATTTATTTTTAGAAAAATGAGAGATACCGTGGAACGCCAATAATTCACTAAGAACACCTTTGAAAAGATTACGCGGTACAATTGAATCCAACGAGCTCCAATAAGTATTCAGCTTCCTGTACACCCTCGGGTACTTCGATCTTCATTACTTCTTCAATCACTCTTTTACCTCCTTAATCTTGGTTAGTTTTTGCCCTTTTATCAGGAGCAAATCGAAAAAAAATGAATTTCTTAAATCCATTTTTTTTTCTACGGATCTTAACCGTATCCCCTATTAATATAGGGATGCGATTCTTACGCATTCTAGGAGACAAATAACACAGAACCACCCTTCTGTGTTTATGAGAAGGCAAACTTACGTGGAACATGTTCTTGGGGAATTTATTGACTACTTTACCCAGAAAAACCACAAAGTTTCGATTCTTTCTCAATTTTTTTTTTGCAGAAGGAAGGTTTTTTTCTTTTTCTTCTATTTCTGCTTTTGTTCCTAGTTCTTCTTCAAGTAATTCTGTCTCGATATTTTCTCGTTTCTCTTCCATTTGCTCTCCACTTGTAATCATCTTTTTGAATTTATCTTGTTTCATCTTATTTGATTCATTATATGTCCTTTTTTTGCAAAAAAAATATGGAGTGTTGATAAGCATTTGTTTTATATTATACCATAGAGAACCTATTAATCTATATTATTACATTCCAATTTCTTCTCGATACCTCCAATGTAGGGCTGGTGCTCAAAATTCATCACGACTCATAGAGCCGTGATCCCCTTAGGGATCCCTAACTGAAAATAAGGGAAATAATAGAA
>JAJGRX010000409.1:17500-20408 GCA_025461125.1 Carex kokanica
ATCCGAAGATTTTCGAATCATTTTCCATCTTCTTCAAACGAAAAATCTTTTCTACTAGAGTAGATTCAAAGGACTCTTTGAATCCAGATTCTTCTGAATGGCTAGAATCTGCTTTCCTGAAATGAGAAAAATGACAATAAAGATTCCAGAATTCAAGATGGGATTCTTCTTTCTGTTCTTGAGGCCAGAGGAAGATTAGACGATCTAAATCGCCAGAATCAAGAAGATCCTGAATGCTGTTTAGACCAGATTTCTGAAGATGTACGGATACCCCTCGTCGAAAGGATTTCTCAATTTGATAAGTATGGAATGTTTCCTCATTTTCCATGGTTCTCAAATGAGAAATCATATTGACTATAATGGATCCCAAGGAGTATCTTTTTCCCATTCTTTTCTTTTTTTTCTTATGCCTACGTTCCTCTGATTCTGTTGATTCATCAGATTCTGTTGATTCTTCTGATTATTGTGATTGTTCAGATTCTGTTGATTCTTATGAATCTAGAAAAGAATCAGAATTGTATTTATTTAAGGGGCAATATCTTTTTAAGAAAGGATAATATCTAATAAGATTTTCCAGATAAGTTGTTTCACGAATTCAAAAAAGATAACTTGCTTCACCAATTCAGAAAAGATTTGGATTATTAGCAATTTACACAACTTGGTAATAGAATGTTTTCCCAATTTGGATTCTTGAAATTGTTCCATACGGACCTCCTTTTTTATCAAAAAATAATATCTCAATTCTGAATTTTTTTTCAGAAAACAGACGGGATAAAATCCCATTTCTTCATTTGATTTCTTTTATTTTTATGTATTAAAAAAAAACACACTAACATTAATATATTATTATATCAAATAATAATAGATAATACAATATCTAGTTAGCATAGCAATTCTAACAAAAAATCCAAAAAGAAATAAAAAAAAAATAAAGCGATTGATTAGCGCAGTATCAATAAAAAAGAAATCAGAATTTGAGAAAGTTCTTGACTAAAATCCAAAAGTTTTTATTAACAAGAAATTGGTGAATTTCTTGAGAATTTGCCTCTTGAATTCTAGATACTGGTAGGAGAAGAACCCGACTCGGTATTGGGAAAAAGAAGGGAAGCAGAACCAAATCAAGGTGATATGGATCACCCCCTCTTCTTGTGCCAAAGGTCTGATCATTTCGAAACTGGAGCTCCATTTCTTTTCAATTTCCATTCAAGAGTTCCTATGTGTTTCCACGCCCTTTTTTTTAGACCTCGAAAGAAATGGAAAAATTCCTTTTCTTAGGAACACATCAAAAAAATAGGGATAATGGTAACCCTAACATTAACGACTTCATTCTCATTTATGAATGAGATAGTAATAGAAATACATGTCCTGACGAGACAGAATTTGTAACTTGCTATTCTCTTGTCTAGCAGGCAAAGATGGACCTCTTTAGAAAGTCCTGTTGAATCATATACTCGGGGGGGCGGGTGTGGGGCGGATGATTTCCAAACGGACTACTCATCGATTATATTATATCGAGAAGATCACCAAGATTTGTGATCCGCCTGCCAAACCTATTCCAATTCCAAGAGCTCAGACTCGGACCGTGGGATCACCGGAATACTTCGTATCCACAGATAAGATACTCTTTATATCACTATTGATTAGATCGAAATCTGCTATTGAGAATGCTCATTCAATGAGCTAAATATTATGCCTTGAAGAGGACTCGAACCTCCACGCTCTTTTAGCACGAGATTTTGAGTCTCGCGTGTCTACCATTTCACCATCAAGGCATCTTTCAAATGAATCGTATTCCATGGATATGATACCTATCTAATGTCATATATTCAATATATGACAAAGGTGGAATGTTGGAGTATTTCTATCAATCGGTCATATAGGCCTGAGTCAAACATCAAATGCTTCGATTTTCATTATCCAGAGGATACCTTATATATATCAAAAAAAAAAGGGCAATCAAAGCTATTTCTCGATTCAATAGAAGTCCAAAAAAGTAATATGGCACCCAAATAAGGATAGGATAGATATGTCAAAAGCAGGTCTAATTACGCCTATTCCTAATTCTAAATAGAATGCCAGAACGTAGGAATCCATATGTCAAAAAAGTA
Source organism: Carex kokanica (assembly GCA_025461125.1). Lineage (NCBI taxonomy): Eukaryota > Viridiplantae > Streptophyta > Magnoliopsida > Poales > Cyperaceae > Carex > Carex kokanica. Next base: position 19,609 of record JAJGRX010000409.1, read on the forward strand.
TCTATTTACATACACTCGAATGACCCCTTCTCATTCTCATAATAAGAATGCATAATAAGAATGTACATAACCCTATTCCGGTCTGGTCCGGTATGGAATGAACTTATAATCTGATGATCGAGTCGATTCCATGATTATAAGTTCATAACCCTAACCCATTCTCGTTTTGGGCGGAACAGATCCACTAATTCTTTTATTCAGTTAGTAAGAGGGATGTTGAACTAAGAAATAGACCTAAAAGCTAAAAGAGGGTATCCTGAGCATTGCAAGAATTGGGTTCATTGCTATCCTATATAGTAGATGCTATCACACATACAGTCATACTCAATTCGATGGAATTGTTTGATCTGAAAGGAGATCTTTCTATAATTTCGCACGTAAGGAGTTATTTCTTGGTTTCGTCCAGTCATTAATAACTTGATTATTTGGAGATATATAGAATATGAAACAAGGTCTGCGTAAGGAGTCCCTATTGAAAAACCCAAGAGATATAGGCCTGCTTGCCATCCACACCCAAATAGATAGAGTTTTCCCGAAAAAACCGCAGTAGTGGGGAAACCTCCCAGGTATAAGAACATAGGGCTGAAGAGAAGACCAAAAAGGATCTTTCGTAATAATCTGCATAATCTCGAATGTTATCAGTTCCGGTACGTAGACCAAATAATACAATGCAAGCAAAAGTTCCTAGATTCATGGCGATATAGAACAGCATATAAGTTATCATGCTTGCATATCCATCATTGGAGTCTCCAGCAATTATTCCAATAATTACATATCCGATTTGACCGATGGACGAATAT